>CM051266.1:51189552-51249552 GCA_027921565.1 Artemia sinica | reverse complement strand
AAATATTCACAACATTCACAAGTTTGCTACATCATTCACAAGTTTGCTGACACTTGCCTTTAGGGAGTGAAAAACTGGAAGCTCAGATTGAAAAACTTTGTTGAATTCGTTGGAGAGGTCAAGAGAGTAGTCTATGAATTCAAGTTATGGCTTTGTCAACTTGATTTGTAATGTTGACAAGATAAGGTCATTGGTTGCAGTTGGGTCGTCAACGTGATTTCTACGAACTACTGAGTAATAGCAACCCGATGCTGAATAAATTTCTTTATGCAGGCCTGAAGGAACAGCTGACGGGTTTATCCTGGTGCAAGAAATGAGAGTGCTTTGGATTGAAAAACTCCTGAAATTCAGCATACTTATCTCGTATGGAAGCGCTTTAGGAAAAATGGGCATAGATAATTCGCGCCAAGTCTTCTAGTGTCTTGGGAAGTGACAAGCATGCATAGGATGAACATAAGTGAATAAGATGGCATGAGCATTTCACGTTCAATATATGGGACACCTTGGCTTTCATTAGCGTTGAAGCTGATCTATTGGCTCCAAAACCTGACGTTAGTAGTATTTGTACAAAATCCAACAATTTTTTTGCTAGGGAATTGCGTTTTTTTTTCAATTACTTTTTTGGATGCAGTTAGTAAGAACCCTCAGCCAATCCATCGCTAAATTCAATTTTAATGTGATGGTAAAGTTTCAGGGGGTAAAGTTCATTTCCGACGCAAATGCATGTTAAATTTTGATTCAGGATGCAATTCTGACTATAGAGGCAAGTTTATTTCTTAGCTGCCTGAATAATCCGTTAATATAAACCATGCCCACAATTGCTGCATAGCCTAACCAATACTCCCTTATGTCGGTAGTTTACACTAATCAAAGCCATTGCATAAAAAATGAAGTAAATACTAGGCTACCTAAATAATATTCCAGGGTTCAGCTTTTTGAAATTTCGACAATTACAGCACCGTAAGCCAGTGTTGCTACATAAGCCTTTTTTAAAAAACCGAGTAATAACGCAATCTCTGAGAATTTTTTCAGTCTTTTGTTTGAAAAAATAAAATGTTCCCTTAAAATCCTGCTTAACTTTACCCCAGATTTCCCTAAAAACCATTACTTTATACCCCAGATTTCCCTGTGTCCCTAGATTCAAAATAAGTGTCCCTAAAACAAGTGATTTCTCCCTAGAATAGGGTTAATCTCCCTAGAAGTGGAAGCCCTGGTCAGTATGTGTTTATACTTTGATGCAGACTCAGGGAGCGTGTTCCAGACTATCACAAGCTATCAAGGGGTTGAAGGAAGAGCACAATGATCGGGTATGAGGAACCTGTAAAATTGTTGGAAGTGTGCATATGACAAGACGATTGATTAAACATAAAAGATAAATTACAACACATGGTAGCAGGAAGGTGGCCATGCAAGTGTAAAAACACGACAAAGATAAGAGATTTCAAATAAAGCAAGGGTTAAAATAAAAAACGTAAAACCAGAGACAAAGAAAAAGAATATGAGGCAGGGCTGCTACTCCTTGGAGTATGAATTTTCAAGGTATATACATAGGCTTACATATATATATATTATATATATATATATATAATATATATATATATATATATATAATATATATCAAACATCACTATCAGAAAGTATATTAAGTTTTACATATTTAACTATTATTCAATTTTTTTTTTCAGACTCGGGAATTTTTCTCAACTGAATTTTAACTTTGGCAAATTATCAGTGGCAACCTCCATGGAAGGCACAAAGGCACTTACACCAGCAACGGAGAGTTCACAGCTCCTTGTTTTGGGTGATGGCGGGTGATAATAGAAAAAGTTGAATAAAAAACGAGGCGTCATTTTGGGTTTCGTTGTAGGTTCAACGATCCCCTCTACGAGTAATAAGAAAGTACAATCAAATCTTTTCATATAGCCTATAGGCACACCTATCAGTATTGTAGGAGAAAGAAACTAATTATCCATGAAAACCTTCTAAAATTCAGATTGACTGATGAATGCATTTTTAATTGATTAATTAAGGCATTCCATCATTAGAGAAGAAATATTTATGAAATTTGAGACGCCTCAAAGAGTTTTCCATAATATATTAACGACATCTTTCCCTTACTGACCTTAGTTGACGGAATTATAAGATTAGACACGCAAGTATGTCTCAAGGGTGGTGGGTATCCAGGCCATTGGGTTCGGTACTCATTTTCAATCAGAGGTGTCGTTTTCGGGGGGCGACAAGGGGCAGTTGCCCCCACTCAATAATTTGGAGAAAAAATTATTATATAGCCCATGCCCCTTGACTCACCAGATGGAGACCCCTTTTGACCCCCCCCCCCCCAATAAAAATGCTGGAACTACACCCCTGTTTTCATTAGACATTTAACCTCCCTTCAATTAAAGGAATATACATGAACAAATAGGCTCACACGCTCAGGGGCACCAGTTTTGGAAAGAAGAACTGTTCCTCATCCCTTAGATCTCATTGCCCCTCTCCTCTTGATTTTGAAGGATACTTTTTGCGGGGTATTATCATTAAAAACTAAAAAAACTGAATGGTTATCCACCTTAGATTTGAAAAAATATCTTTGTTCTTATATCTTCATTTCAAAATTTAGAAAAACTTTTGTCCTCGCCCCATATTTTCATGAATTGGCACCCCTGCACTTTCTAAGCAAGTGGCAGTTCCCCTCTTACTGCAGGACCCAGGCCATTGGGTTCGGTAGGCTACTCACTTTCAGTAGACATTTAACCTCCCTTAATTTAAAGGAACGAATGTGGAGAAAAGGGCTCACACGCTTAGGGCGTCAATTTTGGCACTCCTGTACTTGCTAAGCAAGTGGCAGCTCCTGTGTTATCGCAGAAAGAATTTGAGTGTAAAATATAAGCTGACACTCATAAGTTTAATTGAACAGAAGAGGGGGGGGGAGACATTATATTTTCTTCAATGGTTTTGGTATTTGAGTGTGCCTTAAACTCAATGTGTGAAGTAGGTAACAGACGTTTGACAATGTTGCCTTTGCTCTACCATCTTATTACATAACCTTTTATTCTAAGGAGCAAATCAGGTTGTTTATATTTGGTAAACAACATAAAAAAGATGTTAGATCTATGACCAGGTTTTCCAACAACTTCACAACAGGAACTTTTTAACAGCGGACCAAAAGATGTCGGAAGTATGTCAAAGCCAAAAATATGTCCGTTTAGTTTTCCCGTTTTACTAACCAGTCTTTAGGCGGATCAGCCACAAAATTTGTTAGCCCCCTCCACCAACACGTATCAGAAATTGACTTGTGATAACTGCTTTATTTTATCTGAGAAGGACCCTTGTTTCAGACAGTGGTGGATCCAGGGAAGGGGCGAAGGGGGCGCGCGCCACTCTAAAGTAGTCTAAAGTAATGCAATTTACTAAATTAACACAAGTTTGCGTTAAATAAACTTGCTCCTTACGCAAGTTAATCAGATCAACCTATTTTGCCCCCCTCCTAAAAAAATCCTGGATCCGTCCATGGTTTCAGAAAGATTTCCCAAATTCATTAAGGTGGTCAAGCCGTAGCTTAAAATTTGCCAAATATGGACGCTTCGTTGTAACACTAGCCAAACGTAAGAAATCTAGCCAAAATAGAGTCAATCTGGTTTTTCCATTACATTAACCAAGCCAGTCACGTTCTAATTTTGGTGAACATGCTTGTATGCATAGTAAATATATTCTTTTATTAGATATTTAATAATGAACTATTCATTTATTTAATAAGTACTATAAAATAATGTTTTATCAAATAAAAATTTGATAAATCTTTTGTTTTTACAAATAAAAGATTGGGATTGTTTTCTAATTAACATTGAGACTAAACTCAAAAACTGACAACACAACATCGTTGTTAAGCCTGAACATTTAATCCGACATTTTGTCACGTCTAAGGCAACTGACAAAACCTCTTGCTAAGCTGTTCTCAAAGGGAAGAAAATCTGGGTAACGTAAATTATGAGGATCGAAGTGTGATTGAAAGTACATTGCCCAGCCGATTTTTCTTTTGAATGAGGCTCAGCAAACGGTTTTTCATTATTTGTTTTCACAGTTTCGAAAATGTCAGATACGAACTTACTGAAGTACCGACGATAAAGATATTTAATCTTTTTTTTATGACAAAATGTAATTTTTGCTCCAAGAAATGAGTATTTTGACCAACAAAAAGAAAGCTTTATATCCCAGAGAGAATAACATTTGAAGAGATGAAGAAGAAGATGAGTGTGAAAGAAGAAAAAGGAAAGAGAGAAAAATGGCACTGATGGCGAGAAGGAAAAGATTGGATGAAAGAAGAACTTGTGAGTAATCCAAAAATTCAGAATCCAGAGGAAAAACAAAGCTAGGTGAATTAAAATAACCCCATCCAGTAGCTCGAATTAGTAATTAAATTTCCCCCAAAACGTCGGATCTGAGTCTTCGTCTTATTGGAAATACTTTTGTGTCAGCTGAAGACGTACTAAAGGCCCTCCTCATGTTTCTTTTTTTGTCTGATTTCAAAGAACTTCATGCGCACCGGAGAAGATACGACTAATCAAGTTTAATAATAATAATAATAATTTATTTTTTGCCCGCTCATAAAAAAAAAGAGAAAAAGTGGAGTAATACAAAAGAAGAAAAAGGAAAAAAAAACAAAAAAAAACAGTGAACACTCAGCATCAAAGAGCAAAATTATGTAGTAGCTTCTTCATTCGCAGTGGTAGATCAGATGTATAGGCAAAAACTCGAACAATGTTTCAAACGCCTTTTTTCCGCACTTGTTTCCGTAGACGGCACAAAGACAATTGGGTCCTACCATATATTTGAGATCTTAGAACGAATGTATCTCTCTCGTAGAGCGGGTATCGAAGCACAAACGTTTAAGCCTCACCCACTTTAAACTGGAAGCAGTGGAGACAAATGCCCAAGCCATATGTCACACTTATAGATTAAATATAAGTTATACATAGCTAGAGGGCCAACAATGTATCCCACTCGTAATTTGTTCAGTTGGGCAATGTTGGACTTTCAAGCGTAAATCTTGATTGACCAGTGAGGGTGAAGATTCAAGGCATAAAATTTTAAATTATAAAAGGATAGAAGGCTATCTTTACAGCTTTCCTATCTCTATGAAGAATCTGGGAAAACATGCGAAGCCGTAGCATTAATAACCATAATTGGCAAAAAATATAATTAATACAGACTGTTTCGACAATTTCTCGGCATCTTAATTTACCGATGCTGTGGTAGAAGTTTGAGGCTAAAATTGAAAATAAAATACCTCATTGATAAATTTTTTTTATCAACATGGAGTAATTTTAATAAAAAATTGGTCCCCAGAATATAGTATTTAGTGCTGAAAGAACTGAATGGAGTCATTCAAGGCTAGCTGAAGAGTGCACAAGGCCGCAACGGGTTAACATAGAATTGAAAATGGTATGACTGATATACAACAGCACAGTTTTAGGTTTCAAATCCAAGCATTTTTAGTTTTAGTATTCTTATTTTTAGGAGTCTTAACAGGAGCAGGAGGTATCATGCCAACAAAGATGAAAAAGATATGGCTGGACATTTTCCAGGTGGTATTCCAGGAAAAGTTATAGGTGGCAGCTCTGTTCATGTTAAGTAGATCTAAATACAACCACGACATGGAATGCGTACGAGATGTAGGCTACTACTACAATTCACTACTAAAGCAGACAGCTCTTCGAAGCACCGAGCCACCAGTGCACACCGGAGCTGAACACGTTCTTCCTTCTCCACCACTGGTACAGAGCTTAACTCTTTACTCCATCTCAATGCAAGCCACAAGCAACCGATAGACATTTAAATTTTGCATTTCCTGATAATCCCTTTGAGGGATATTTTATGTAAAACGAGGTGTTTTGGAATTGTCTTTAATAAGATCTTGAGAATCTCATGGCCAAAAAGTGAACAAAAGATTGAACGGAGTTTAATTGAAAAATAGACAATGGGGGCTCTCTATAGCAACTATTGAAATGTTGGAAATTCCCTGCTGAATGGTTTATGAAATCTAATGAAGAACATGCCCTTTTTCATTCTTCAGAAATTCTATAAGGCATTCGAAAAAAATTCCAGCCATAATGACTTTTTTCAGAGCCAATAGTTTTTCACATCGTCGCAGATTACATGAACGATTTCGTGACTATAATCTAGGCTAAAGAATGAATTAAATAATCAACTAAAAGTTGGAAGCTATTATAAAAAATGAAACCTCTTATTCTAAGATATGAATCCCAAGGCGCAAGAACTGCCCATTCTGGTAATTCTGGCAAAAACAATAAAAGGAATGGCGGCGTCTAAGTGATGATTAACAATATTATATATACTCACCGTATTATTTTATTTAAAAAAAACATATGTTTTAAAGAACTGACGTACGTTTTTAGGGGCGTGGTGATAGACACGTACAAAGCTTTTTTTGTGGGGAGGGGGTCCATATTAAATTATGCCTCATTCACTTATAAAAGCAAATGATAATTTATGCAAATTTTTATAAATGTTTCTCAGGAAAAGTTTTCTCCCCTCTTCGTTCTTCTAGAAAATAGGAAAATGACATATGTGTTTTTCTTTCTATTACGGCGGCTTGCAGTTAGGCGGGGAGTAGCCTCTACTCCTTGTTTTCGGATTCTATTTTTGCAAAAATAAGACTTTTTCTTCTTTTTTAAGCAAGATTCACAGGACCGTCAAATACAGGATGATATGCCTCCAGCCTTGCTGTTGTGATAAAATGAACCCTGTCTCTAGGGAATAACCAGAATCATTTCCCGAGAGAAACTAAAATGGCCCCAGAATACATTTATAGGCTCCATTAGCTTGATGTTGGTTGTTTCCCCTACTCGACTCCTGAGTACACGTATGTATGTGTAATATCATATTCATATAATCTGTTTTAAGACTGGCTCCCCCAAATAAAAACGTAACTTAAAGTTTCAAAACAGCGTTTTCAAAAAGGGCTATTAAAAGATGATCTAAAAGGGCTGTTTTAAAAGGTGGCACATGTCATTCTTTGGAGAAATTAAGCTTCTGTCCTTCTCATTCAACACAAGTAAGCTGTATCGATTGGTGCGATCTGTTTTACCGTTTGGTAAAACAGGTGATACAAAGTAAGCTGTATCGATTGGTTCGATCTGTTTTACCTTTTGGTAAAACAGGTCGATACAAAGTAAGCTGTATCGATTGGTTCGATCTGTTTTACTATTTCGTAAAACAGGTCGATACAAAGTAAGCTGTATCGATTGGTGCGATATGTTTTACCGTTTGGTAAAACAGGTTGATACAAAGTAAGCTGTATCGATTGGTTCGATCTGTTTTACCGTTTGGTAAAACAGGTCGATACAAAGTAAGCTGCATCGATTGGTTCGATCTGTTTTACTATTTCGTAAAACAGGTCGATACAAAGTAAGCTGTATCGATTGGTTCAATCTGTTTTACCTTTTGGTAAATCAGGTCGATACAAAGAAAGCTGTATCGATTGGTTCGATCTGTTTTACTGTATCGTAAAACAGGTTGATACAAAGTAAGATGTATCGATTGGTGTGATCTGTTTTACCTTTTGGTAAAACAGGTCGATACAAAGTAAGCTGTATCGATTGGTGCGATATGTTTTACCGTTTGGTAAAACAGGTTGATACAAAGTAAGCTGTATCGATTGGTTCGATCTGTTTTACCGTTTGGTAAAACAGGTAGATACAAAGTAAAGCTGCATCGATTGGTTCGATCTGTTTTACCGTTTAGTAAAATTGGGTTTGATATTTTGTTCCCTAAAAACATTGCGCGCCAAGCCAAAGTTTTCTACGTTGCGATCCCCCTAACCCCCCTCCACCTGGATACAACCTTGAATACCAGTATATAATCTGAAACATATTTCCCGGTTTTGTTCACCAATCTGTAAAGTTTATGTTGCATAACATAACACATTTGAATTACGGCATTCAATTTCAGTTAGGACATACCATTCAAAGAATACTCCTAAGCTTCTGTCTGATGGAAAAAATCTTCTTTCAACAAAGTATAGCTGATTATAGTATTCATAAAGTAGCGATACTCCAGATACATCCCGAGATGGTGTCCTCATTGCCTGTCGTAAGTCGCAGAGTTCATCTATGCAGTCATCATAGTCATTTGAGTCTTCGCCATAATGATCTTGCAAAAACTCCTATAAGATAATATAATTTATTAAATTTTTTTTTAAATTTATCAATCAGTTTTAGTACTTGTTAAAGCATTACTAAAAATGTAATTTGGGGAATCACAAACTACTACTACAACTAACAACTCATTGCACCATCAAGCCGCTTGAGGCCGAAACAGCTGCGAACGCTCCTCCTTAACTCCGATCTATCTAAGGTTCTACTCTTTACCCCTTCCATGGCGTTATTGGTCAAAAAGAATGTTTAAGGCAACATCAATTTGAATTGGGGGGAGGGGGATAATGTCCCGTAAAAAAGGTCGAGATTTCTACCAAATATACACAAAATGCATACAAACCAAAGATAAAAACTTACAACTATGCATTGATAGTTAGCTGATGAGGTGAGGGACGAGTGTGGGGAGGGACCCCTCCTGGGTAACATACAGGGAGAGATTGCATCCCCTTTCGTCATAGTGCAAAAACATTAAATGAAATATATAGGTAAATTCGTCAATTTTAAAACCATTTCCAGTTACAACTTTTGTTATTATGCTGCTCATCGCTGAAAACCACAGTTTATATAATTATCCAGAATGATCTTTCCCTATCGCACCCATTATAAAAACCCGGACCGAGGTGCGAGTGCTCCAGAGAACTTTTTTTGCAGATATAAACATAAGCGGCATTAGATCTTTTCACGGGTAGACAAAGAATAATCACCTACGGAACAAGTACTGACAAAACCACTTGGCCGGCTCAACCAATAAGTGGACAATAAGTGCAGAAATAAGTGGGAGGAGCTTTTTGTTCGCACCGAGAATGAAGAGCCAGAAACCATCTAGGGTAAACTTACTGGTATATTATATAAACTTTGCTGAAAACGAACGTCATTAATGTCGCACTGCTTTATACTTAGAAGAATAATATTGGGTCAATCTTATTGTCAATAGTGTTTCCAATAACTAATGCGTCACAGCCAATACATTATCTTCTAATTGTCTATTTTGCGTGTTTTTATTTATTTCCAAGCGTTTTCTTCTTGGTAAGTTTCGTTTTCTTGGTTGGCGGACAGTTCTAAAATTTGAACAGCCTGATAATGACGGGGTACAGGGACTGTTAAAACTATTGCTTGGAAAAGCAACTTGAAAGGCTAAAAATCAACAGCTAAGATAAGCTGAATAGGCATTTCATTTGGTTGGATAATCTACCAGTTGTAAGTAGAGCATTCCTGGGGTTGGTAGCACCCGGGGCAAAATTAATTACGGCACCACATACAGACTCAAATATAAATAAAAAAGACCCGGCCGCGCCACTTCCAAGCTACGGTGCCTACGGCAGCTGGCCCAACCCCCTTACATTTGAGAATGGCCCCGGGTGTAAGGCAAGTAAACAAATTAAGAGTATCTTTGTTGTGCTTTAGAATATATCAATATTTTTTCTAATACTTAATATTCTGAGAACTCTTTACATTAATTCAATTTTTACTATAAATATTATATGAAATATTTAATTAGATATAAAACTAAATATAAAATCTTAATATAAATTTTCAATGTTTAACAATTTTTTAATTTAAAATGTTTATAGCATTGCATTTTAAAACTATTGAAGTTATCAAGTGATATGTCATCAAGTGATATCGAGCAGTTTCTGTATTTATAGTTTTGAGTATGATAAGGAACCAGGGAGGGACGCCAATTAACGAAAATGAAAAGGCGTGCCAAAGATTTTTCCCAGAGATGAATTTTCCGTGGGCGGAGGGAATTTTTCATGGAGGGTCAGCCAGATTTACCGGCATTATTTGAAAAACGATCAGAAATTAAAGAATTTTTTTCAACTGAAAGTAAGGAGCAACATTAAAATTCAAAAAGAACAGAAATTATTCGGTATATGAAGAGGAATCCCCCTTTTCAATATCTTTTTCTTTACGCTAAAGTTTGACTGTTTGTACCAATATATTTAAGAACGACTCCTGAAATACAAGGGTCTTTTAATTAGAATAGGAAGCTTTTTTTAAGCTGCTAAAAACTTCAGTGTGAAGAGCAAGGTATTGACGAGGGGGCAACCCCTTCATACAAGGAATAATTTCTGTTCGTTTTGAGTTTTAATGTTGACCCTTACTTTGAGTTAAAAAAAAACTTGTTTTTTATTTAATTTTTAAGATCAATGATGAAATTGTTTGTGTTGAAATGACAGATCGTCATAACTTGATCGCTCGTGGTTAATTCCCATCAAATACGTATCTATGTCCTACAACCTGTTCCTTTTTTCGCTTCAATATATACAAATGGTACCTAAGCACAATGCAAGGCATATTCCCCCTAAATTCCGATATAACGCACGCCCCACCAACCTCATCTCGTACTCCTTGGGGTAAGCGTACTATACTCTCAGAAATCCACTTTATGCGATTAAAATCGATATCACTTAAAGTCTCACGATCTTTTTATTTTTTTTTGTCTACTTTGAAATTAATCCTATATTATGACTATAATTTAATTATAACTGATCTACTTATTAGTATGTGCATGAAAATCTTGGTCACAAGATCTTGAATAAAAAATCTTGAGATCTTGAAGACCTGAATAAAAATGCTCATGATATAGTAAGATTATGATTATACCACCAGATATTATAATGGTCTTGTTTTAAATCAAGAACATGTTGTTTTTTTCATACTTTGACATTAACACGGTAATGTATTATGATTCATTTTAATTCTTTTTAATATACATCCCAGATTTAAAGTAGAAATACCAATTTTGCAAACCATCTTTTAAAACAAGAAAGGGCTTTTCAAGGAATATTACTGAAAGCCAAATTAGGGTGAATTTGGGTTCACAGGGAATCAAGCACGAAGTATATTAAACAGAAAAAAAAACAATTCCCATCGAATAGGATTTTCCAAGAATTTTGGCTATTTTTTAAAAGCCAGGAGATGGCTTCCCGTCTAAAACATTTGAAACTGGAGGGAGGGTTGACATTTTATAAGTGACAGTCTATTTTTTTTTTTTTACTAAAATACAAGTTTCTGTTTTTGACACGTTTGTTCGTAAAAAAGGCATAAAATATGATTATGCATGCAACAGGTATCATGGCCATTCTGATCTTATATGGAAAGATGCATGCAAAAACAATGTATATATATATATATATATATATATATATATATATATATATATTATATATATATATATATATATATATATATATATATATACATATATATATATATATATATATATATATAGATATATATATATATATATATATATATATATATATATATATATAATATATATATCTATATATATATATATATATATTATATATATATATATATATATATATATATATATATATATATATATAATATATATATATATATATATAACATTTTCTTATCTTGGAGGAGGGCGGGGTTGAGGGATAATCAGCCGAGCAAAGGAAAGTCGGGAACAGTGACGGTCCCATTTGACATTTTTCTTCAGAAAGCGTTTTTAGATTTTCGGTTACTCTGTGCTGAGCTTCGTCCATTACTAGGATATAGAGATCCCTGTAATCATGACAAAAGGTTCCCTTTTCCGTTTCGCTTCTATACAATTTTTTTGAGCGCATAGGTTTATAGAATCTTTATCAGTAATTCTGATTTGCTCGGGTCCAGCTTTCCAGAGGGGCGGCACCCAGGGGCGTCATTTGGGGGTGGCAAGGGGATACCTTTGGAGAGCATTTAAAACCGGCCTTTATTGGTTCTTTAGTGAGAAATACTCCGCCAGTAAAAGGAAGGAAAAGTTTTAAAGCCTCAAAACTTTTCACAAGTAACATTGTTTCTCTGTGGTTAGATACACTTCTTCTCTCCTGGAGAGCAATTCTTACAAACAATGAGTCTAAGAATATCCTATAATCAACCCTAAAACGGTTTTGTGCCATCGAACCTCTTGCCACCTCCTGTGGAGGATGTACAAGCTTGAAGCCCCACTCCCAATTGTGGAGATGTATTGAGGTAAAGCGTGATTTAAAATTTTCATTTTAAAGGAAATCGCGATTAAGGTAAGTGGGGGAAATATTACTATTTTCGAATGCATTTGCGATTCTTTCTTAAATTAAACTGACAGGCTAAGTTAAATAACATGCACATCAGTTAAATAGGGTTTAATTACGTTCATCGATGGTCAGACAGACACCTCTGCATGAAGGCTAAGAATTCTAATTCCATTATTGAGGTAAAGCGTGATTTAAAATTTTCATTTTAAAGGAAATCGCGATTAAGGTAAGTGGGGGAACTATTACTATTTTCGAATGCATTTGCGATTCTTTCTTAAATTAAACTGACAGGCTAAGTTAAATAACATGCACATCAGTTAAATAGGGTTTAATTACGTTCATCGATGGTCAGACAGACACCTCTGCATGAAGGTTAAGAATTCTAATTCCATATCAAGTGCAATCGATTGAAGGAAGTGCATGGGGTGCGTTTGCCCCCCCCCCTCAAGCTTTTGAAAAGTCTGTTTTTGGAGTTGGTTTTCACTGAAAATGACTATCTTGGTATTTTATTGAATAAATTGAAAGACAATAAAATTGTCCACCCCCTTAAATTAAGAAAAGCACATCTGTCCCGAGGAGTTTTCCACTTCCTGCTACCGGGTGTACATTTGGAAGTGCATGAGTGCCGCAAAGTTCCACCACGCTTTGCACAGTTCTAATTTTAGTGAAATTTGCAGAAATTCCCGAATTGGAAGGGTCTTCGTTGCCAAAAATCGACATACGAATTGTTGATTAGTTCTGCCACGCTTGGTATATTTCATCCGGTGTACATAGTTTCTGAGAGTGAGCAAGCCCTCTATCTCCTGCATCTCATGAACTAACATCACCATCCCAATGTACGCATACAAGAGGCGTCATAACACCGACACGCTGAAATAGGAAAGGCGTCATAACATCTAACCGTCAGGAGCACTAACGCCAGGACATCGACAAAATCCGTCATAACATCGACAAAGAAATCCGTCAGAACCACTAACCGTAATAACATCTAAAATTTAAAAACTTTAGTTTTTTGGGGTTTAGGGGGGGAAAAGGTACCTAGTTTAGGTTACGTATTTAATATATGCTATGCTTTACCCTCACCCCCCCCCCCCGATGGGCAAATATATAGCCGAAATTTGTTCCTAAACTATTATATACTTATTACTATTATATAAAGTTATAATTTTTTTGTCAATGTTATGACGGTTAGTGGTTCTGACGGTTAGATGTCATGACGTTTAGTGCTTGTGACGGTTAGTCGAAATGGTAACACCCCGCTGAAATATACAAAAAAAAACAAGATATTTTGCCTTGGAAAGCCCCTTTCTTTGAATTATAAGAGCCCTCTGGATAAATGCTGACCCTCACACGCCAACTTATTTTTGTCATGTACTTTCTACATTCCTTTACTCCTTGTGAACATTCTACAACGATGTATGTCAGTTTGCATCGGATAAAGGTAAACTTTTAGCATACTTTACAACTAATTTACCCGTTAATGCCATTTCTTTTTTAAATCCATAATTTAAAGCGTTATGTAGTGAAAGCTTAACAAACAATAGACAGAAAAAAAATATAAATTTTGATTCTTGGCTATGGTGTTGTGTCTTTTTTTGGTCGATTTCAAGTATTGGATAAGTTCTCTGTTTCAGGGTGAGAATTCAAATAATAGTTGGCTGATTTAATATAAATTTAACTCGACACAACTTAATACTGCCACAATTTAAGTCGTCAAAACTTAACTTAAGGTTTGAGAAATCGAACTTGTGCCTCAAATTACCTACAGATTCGAGGAATCGTTTTATTCAATATTTTTTTGAAGCCTAAAAATGATTTTTATCATCAACTTTCACATTAACAATTCCTTAATATGACATGCAGACTCAATCAGAACTGATTTTTAGAAGGTCGAATTCATATCTTCAATTTTAGCTCAAAACCTTGAAAAAAATGACTTTCCGATAGCAGCTACTATAGTAGCTGCTATCAGAAAGCCTACAGGCTATGTTTGTGTAATTGAAAGTACAGAACACACTAAAGCTTACGATCAACAGAAAACCTGCTGTATAATAAGGGGGGTGGGAATTTGCTAGGGCTACAATCTGGTTGAACAATATGCTAGTTGGATGTTCTAACAGCTGCCAGGAATGTTTCTCAATGACCAGGTCTCAGATATAAGCCCGAACAGGTCCTTCTCCTGCTCCGAGACAAACTTTTCCACTCATTCACGAAGTTTAGTGGAATCGTCGGTTTCCAGCGAAGCCCAAGTAATCATACTACGGAAATAATTCCGTAAAGTATGATATTAAAATTTAATATGTCCTGTCTCGTTCTTATATAGAAAAGGCCAAAAGCGATTGTTTCTCTTTTATTAATTAAAAAAAACTTTTTCCACAAAATAAGTTTTTCAAAGAAAAGCCAAGAACTCCATTAAACAAAAATTCAGCAAAAATAAAATCAAATAATCTACCCAGCGTGAAACTACCACAAATCAGCATCGATAAATAAGTGAAACCCAAAACGAACAGAAATACCCATAAATAACCGAGTCAAACTCAAAACGAGCAGAAATTAACATAAGTTGGGCTCAAAACCCCTATGCCTTCCCATGGCCAGAACATAATTTGCACTTTACTGAAAAAAATACAAATGAATGTGCATCGTCAGTTTAATATACATATACTGATATTTAGTAATCAAAATGCTAATATTATTTAATTTATTAAAGTTATAAAAGTAAAAACATTTATATTTTTTCAGTATAATTTCCCAGTCCTAATTTCCTGTAACCACCTCTGTAGGGGAGCTAACGCCAATGTCATCCTTTGTCTTTACGCTAAAATTTAACGTTTGAACGAGGCTTTGAAAATGAAAATTCTACCTGAAATAGGTGCCCTTAAAAATTTTTGTTGGGGGACCTCAAACACAAAACGATTTTTTAGGTCACGAGGTTTATATTTTAGGGAAAGAACAATCTTCTCTTGGGAAATGCCCTCCAATTTCCTTTTATTTATTCCTTTTGTTCCTTTTGGCATTTCCTTTTTTGGCAGGAATGTATATGGAATATCTGTTATAAAATAATAACAATTGGACATCCCATCAACAAAAATAGAACTACATAAAAACTCGCTACAGAGGCCTAAAATTTTCATCGTTTCCCATGGTATCCTCAGGGATATTCCCAGCCGCCTTAAAGTCCCATGTAAATATGATCTTTTACCTATCCCCCCCCCCAAGATATGGTCTTAGTGTAGTAATGCAGGCTTTGTAACCATTAGGCCTAATAATACCGCATATATATTCTATAAAATAACCCTTTGTTTTTTATGGACTTTGTATACGTTTAGGGATGATGTGGCTGTGTGACCTCTGAGACCGGGAAGATGTGTACATAACTTTCGATAGTTCTAAGCCAATTGGGGACCTGAAAATTGTACTTGATATCATTTTGGCCCTGTTTAGTTTGAAAATTTGATTTGCAGCATAAAATGGCAAAATTGGCACTTTCTTGTACCAAAATCCGCTGACAGTTAAAAGGGCACTAGAATTTTTAATTTCCGTTTGAATGAGCCCACTATTTTTACGTTTACTACTTCGATATACTCTCCCCTGGAAAAAGAAAAAAATGTACACGCATCCGTTGCCAAATTTCTCGAAAGAAAAAAAAAACTAATTTTTTTTTTTGCATACAAGAGCTTGATGACACTGCAGCAGGGTTCTAAACATGATGGTAAAATTTCCCTCCGTTCCTTAAAATTACGTAAGTTTTCTAAGGCTCGTATATTTTTCTTAGTACGGTTAAATTTAATGAATCTGAATCAGCGTAGATAGGGGATTATTTTGATATATTTATCATTGTCGAAATTTCGCGTTTAAGAGTTTTGGTTACTAGTGGTATAGGCCCCCTCTTTAATTATCATTCGTTATCATGAACTATTTGATAAATATTTCATATTTTGACTAAGCATTAAAAGCTGAATAAAATGATGATTTTCTTTTTTTAATCCGTTTTTTAGAGTGTGAAGTACCAATTAACGTGAGTTACCTATTTTGCTTATTAAATTACAATTTGATATCACCCCAAAATTGTATAAATTTAAAATTTATGAAATCTGCATGATGAGAATAAGTATGAAAAGTAGAGTAAAATAAGTTAATTAAAATATCTGTTTTACAGCAGCATCCAAGATCTTACATACCTGACTTATTTGACAAGGGTTGCCCTTTACGCACAGGTCTTTACTACGAGCTGTTTGATTCAATATACTCTTAAATACCAGGTTAAGTTAGGTTAGCCTCCCTCTTCCTTAGCACTTTTATTATGTTAAAGCTCAATTTTATGCACAGCGGTAGCCTACTTAAAAAATGATAGCTATTCGTGAAAGAATCCCTACTTCAAAACCTGTCTCGGGAGGAAGGGGTAATTTCAAATGAATTTAATGTCACTATTTTTGTCGGATTTACTTGAGTTCTTTATAGGAGCAAACAAAACCCAACTTCTGTCACTTAAAAGCATCCATTTTGACGGCTTTCCCCAAAACAAGCCTCGGAATTAAGGGAGATAGTGAGATAATATAAAAATCTTTTTTGTAGTTTCTAAGTTTTCAATCGACGCATAATATTTTCTATCTTCGAGTTATTTTTTTAAAAACTGTCAAAATAATGTTCTCGCGGCTAACATAATGGAAAGGTCGTATCTAGGAGGTGGTTATATGGTTTGAACACCGAATTCCAAAATTTTTACCCGATTTGTAAAACAGTATCAAAAGTGCATATAAATAAATGAGTTATGCGTTTTGTAATTTTATGTACCCCCCCCCCACCCTTGAAAAAGATACCCCTTCCCTTCAGTCAAAAATCGTGGATACACTTTTGACTAGAGGAACAAATTTTCCAATCCAATTGCTGTAACCCCTTAACTCACAGATACCAAAACAATGTATTTTGTTTTCCAAAAATATTAACAGAAAATGTTTTCCAATTTAAAGTCTACGCAAGTTATTATTCGTCGTCGGTTATAACACAAAAGCGTTGATGAGCCGTGCTTCAGGCGTCATTAATTAACGGACGCTTATTGTTTCCTAACAATAAGGCTTCATTTGCATAGAAACACACATTCCCTATGCATAATTTCCAAAGTGTTTATCTTCTAAGGATTCTTCTAGCAAACGTGACTTGCATTCCAGTTACTTAGTCACGTCTTGAGCGTGGCTTCGCAAGTTAAAGCTATCTAAATGGAAATTATGCAAATGGGAGAATTGTGGCAACTTCCGACAACCCTATCGAACTATGAATCTGATGAATGGGAAAGTGAATATAATACGGTTTTTGCAAATCTAATTTATGACTTATATCGTTTTTTCAATTCAATCAGCTGTGAAGATCTCAAACCGCTTGTGGTTACACAAAAGACGATATGCTACACAATATAAATTATATAGGATAGTGAAAAAACCGGAAACAACATTTTAAGTTTTCGATTGCTGTTAACAAGCAATTTTCGGCAAAAGAAACGTTTTTGCAGAACGTTGAAGATTGGAAAGTCAAAACTTCAAAAAACGACCTAAAAAGATTCAAAGACAATCTGCTACACCACTTGACAAAAGCTAATAAAACTATAAAAAAAACCTCAAATAATCTTTACAGCCAAAAAAGAAAACCAACTAAATCGATCGATTGGACATATAATATTAAATAAAATAAGTTGTAAGTAGCAACATCACATAATGCATTTTGTATTCCCATTGTCAAGATGGTGGTCAACTTATACAGCCGTGTAGTGTGCATACCTTCGCAGACCAGGGACAAATTTCCCCACTAAGTTTGGTCTATTGAACCATTCCCCCCCCCCCTCTTAAAAAAATATTTAACCAATAAAAGTGGCTCATAAATAATTTGTTCGCGCAACGACTCGTACCTTAAATCCATCACAGTAGAGGTGCTGCGAGGCGTTGAGGAGGGGAAAGCCCCTTTCATATACGGAATAATTTCTGCTCGTTTTAAGTTTTAATGTTGCTCCTTACTTTCAGTTAAAAAAACTTATTTCTGAACGATTTTGAATTAATGCAGCTTTGATTTTGGCTCACCGTACATGAATAATTAAAACGAAATTGGTTTATTAATTTTCCTTTTTTTGGCTAATTGGCTTTCTCGAAATTTTGTTCTGACGTAACTTACGAATTAACTTACGTAACGAATTTCTATATTCGTATGTTTTTATTACGTATATTAGGGGGTTCGATCCCTAGTCAATACCTAGCTCTTTGTACCAAAGTTTGAATTTTGTTCGAATCACAAACCCCTGAATCACAAAGGCCGGTTAATTAGAATAGATAGCTCTTTTGAAAGTACTAAAAAAAACTTTAGCGTAAAGAGCGAGGTATTGACTAGGGGGCGAACCCTCACATATACGTAATAATTTCTGTTCGTTTTAAGTTTTAATGTTTCTCCTTACTTTCAGTTGAAAAAAAACTTGTTTTTTTATTTAATTTCTGATCGTTTTTTAAATAATGCTGGGAAATATGGCACCCCCTTCATGGAAATGTCCCTTCCCCCTATGAAATATCCTCCATGGAAAGATCCTCCCCCGTAACCCCTACTCCAATCCCGACCCCCCCCCCCCCCCCCCCCAATAGAAAAAAATTCCTCCTGAAAACGCCTGTATACTTCCCAATAACCAATACTATATGTAAACAATGGGCAAAGTTTATAACTTGCAGCCCTTCCCCCGGGAACTGTGGGGGATTAAGTCATCCTCAAAGACATATTAATTAGATTTTTGACTATGCTAAACAAAATGGCCCTCTCAAAATTTTGATTGGGTGACTTCGGGAAAAATGAGCGTGGGAGGGGGCCAAGTTGCCCTCCAATTTTTTTGGTCACTTATAAAGGGCACTAGAACTTTTAATTTTCGTTCGAATGAGCCCTCACGATATTCTAGGACTATTGGATCGATACGATCACTCCTGGAAAAAAAAAGCAAACAAATAAATACGCATCCGTGATCTTTCTTCTGGCAAAAAATACAAAATTCCACATTTTTGCAGATAGGAGCTTGAAACCTCTATAGTAGGGTTCTCTGATACGCTGAATCTGATGGTGGAATTTTCATTAAAGTTCTATGACTTTTAGGGGTTGTTTCCCCCTTTTTTCGAATATAAGGCAAATTTTCTGAGGCGCGTAACTTTTGATGGGTAAAACTAAACTTTATGAAACTTATATATTTGAAACCAACATAAAAATCTGATTCTTCTGATAATTCTATTGGTATCAAAATTCCGTTTTTGAGAGTTTCGGTTACTATTGAGCCGGGTCGCTCCTTACTTACAGTTCATTATACCACGAACTGTTTGATAGTAGTGGTGGTACCAGGAGCAGCAATAATGTTGTATTAGCTGCACGTCTAACGGTAGTAGCATGTACATGTTGTCTGTTGGTCAGGTGAGTATCTCCCTCATGATTCCCTGGAAGTTCCATTTTGATACGGTAAGCCAATCAAAAAATGTTACTTATACGTCATATCGATAATCTGTATACACATAGTGTGTTTAGATTTAGTTCAACTTTTCCCTCAAAAGTTCATTTCGATATCCTCAGCCTATGTACTACTCGCTATAAAACAGTAGTTTTAGTGGTAGTAGTAGAGATAATTGTAGTAGCACTATGGGTCGACTCAGGGCAAGAACGAACCCATGCTCAGGGTTGCCACCCTGACCTGGAAGAATTTACTAAATCCGAGAGAAAAAATTTACTAGATCGCATCTGTTTTTACTAAATGCTCAAAAAATATTTTTGCGCGTGCGGCAACGCCGCACGCGCACCATCAAGCATCTGTATATATATATATATATATATATATATATATATATATATATATATATATATATATATATATATATATATATATATATATATAATATATATATATATATATATATATATATATATATATATATATATATATATATATATATATATATATATATATATATATATATATATATATATATATATATATATATATATATATATATATAATGTTACATTTCTACTTACTTTTAATTTCTCTCAGCAGGCTCCTTTTTCCTCAATAGAATTTTTTAAACTGAGGAGATTCACCAAATCACCTTGGGTGGTTGGCTTTTGTTTTTATTCCAATAGATTCCCAATCATTACAAATCCAAGTGTCATTATAGCTTCATTTTTAGTTGGTAAGATTTGATACACAGAAAGCTGATTTTGTCGACCTATAGACGCCGGAAGTGAATTGTCTGTTTATGAAAATAGGTGACTGCTTGTCTGTCTTTGAGACAGACAAGCAAAATTGTAAAACAGACAAGCAAAAATTGCAAATTGTCATATGTTTACGACAATTTTTTTCCTGAATTCAAGGAAAATAAAAAAAAGTTTTGTTTACTATAAAAGTTTTGTTTACTATAAATTTCGGGGAAATTTACTGGATCCTCTAAATTTACTAGATTTAGTAAAATCCTACTGACGGTGACAACCCTGCCCATGCTTTCAGAGCTCCAATTTGGAGAAGTTGGGATTGACCAAACCACAGTTTTGGAGCTCTACAAAAATTGTCTCATGCAGGACAGTTATTTGTCAAGTTCTTCAATCTTCATTAATCATTGGAAAAGTGGACTGCTATATAAGATTTTGAGTAAACTAAGAAGACAAATTTGATTCATCTTTCAATCCAACAAATACAGTTTTAAATCTGATTTTAAACTTTTTAATTTGTTTTAATATGTCGCAAAATATTTATTATAGAAAATATTTTTAATGTGATGTGATTTAAGTCAAATTGGAGCATCAAATGCAAAAGTATAGTTCAAATTTTACTAGACATGGCCCTGTGGAGTTGTTAGTTTTATCCACAGGGAGTTTTCTAAGAGTAATTTTCAGACAAGAGAGAATTGTCTGTAGAAAACTTCTGGGGGGGATTACACGGGAGGAATTATCCATAGTAAAATTTTCTGCCAAAAGAGACGATAAAAATTCAATAAAAAAAAAGTTTTTTCAACCGTAAGTACCTACGTTAAAGCTTAAAACAAATATTTATTATTCTGTATAAGAGGGGGCATGCCCCCTCCTCATCCCTCGCTGTGTGCGTTACAGTTTGACTGTTTATGCAAATTTCGCATAAACTTTAGCTGTATTCATTTGTGAGATATTATGCAGATGAGTTGATATTTTTGCATGCAATTTAAACCACACTTAGTATATTGGTCCTTTTTTTAACTATAAAAAGCATTTCAGATTTTTCTTCGCTTTAGATAAGTAAAATTAACATTAATTGAAAAACAAACAGATATCAATTTAAAGATTATTTAGAGCAATCTCGTCATTAGAAATTGTATAATATATTTATGTATATCATAAATATCATATGTACGAAATACATATGTATGATACGTAATATTTGCTCAATTCAATCGACTTAGGTATATACGTAAGTGTTCTATCGAGAGAGGGGCTGAATACTAAAAGAAAAACAATTTTCTTTTGATAATCTGGATAAAAAATTAAAGAAAACATTTTGATTTTGGGGGTTGGGCCCAAGTGTGCCTCGCCCCCTGCATACACCCCTGAATTAACTGCAAAGGCCTAAGATGGTGGTCAATCTAGCAAGCTGTCAAAAAGTCTAAATGTATAAATACCTGCACACACTTGGAAACGATTACCCCATAAGCATCCCTACCCTCTTCACAACCATTAAAAAATAGCGACCAATTCTCAGTACAACATCCCTCCACTCTGTCAAATCAAAACTGCCTTATGGCAATGCAAAAACCTCTACTGTTGTCTACTAAAATTGACTCGACTAGAATCGACATACTGGTAAACACTTCATACCACCTCCTCTGAGGCATCGACCCCAAGTCAAGAAAATGCACGGGGTGAGGGGGCAAGAACCTTCATGAAAAAAATAAAGGTACTTGCGCATTGTAGCGACCACGCTGTTGTCCTTAATTATTTGTAAAAACCGGTTTCTCTGTGTGCACTCAGAGATAATACGCTGAGTAAAATAAACTACAACGCAGGTATATTAATTAAATATATAATATATACATTTGGCTAGATTAAGTTAGGTATTTAACATAATACGTTAAGTTAGACATTTAACATAATTATATTTTCATCATATTTTGGTATATTTCATTAGGATTAACCTAACGTCACTTTTTGACGTGAGGCCGCTATAACACGTAAGTACCAAAATGAAGATACAAAAATATGGGTGTTTTTAAACCTAGGGGGATGTTTTTTTCGATTTATTAATAAAAATATTGGTACTGGTGGGTTAAACGTACACTTTTATATACTAATGAGAGACGAAACCCGCCAGACTGGTTATTTTCAAGAGACCGCTATTGAGAAATGGAATGCAAAAAGTAGTTTTCATTGCGTTAACGATATTTAAACTTTTTTTGGGGGGGTTTAGGAGGGGGGAAAGGTACCTAGGTTAGGTTAGGCTACGTATTTAATATATGGTAAGCTTTACCCCCCAGCCCCCTAATGTGCAAATATATAGCCCAAATTTGTTTCTAAACTATTATATATTCATCCTATTTTATTTTATTTCATTAGCATCAACCAAACTTGACTTTTTAGAAGTGTCCGTATAATACACCAGTACCAAAATATTTTTTAATGTAGGGTGAAGAATAACCCTCTTCCTCCCCCAGTATGTTCTTCCTCCCCCAGTATGTTCTGTCATGCTTAACGGAATCATCAACAGAATAAATAACATCCCAAACCCATCATATAATGATGACGATAATATTAAGATAAATATTTAACAAAGGATTGGTGAGCTGGCCAGGATATTATTTGTATATGTCATTATGTATTTTATAACCTTTTCTGCTGGAAGTTATATCGGAGCCCTAATGACAGAATTAGCATCTTACTTCGAAAAGTCATTTGCTGGATATACACTTTTTTTTTTTCGCTTTGGCGCTAATTCTAAAATAAAGTTAGTTCGACAAATTAGAATAATTATAAGAACATAAGGTACTGTCCTGTCATAGCGCCTATGTTAAGTTCTTCATCTAACTAGAACCTGTTTCTCTGACTATTTCTAATGAAATATTACAAAATATGATAAAAATATAGTACTTTAGAAACATATTTGGACTATATTTTTGCACATTGGGAGGTGGGAGTATAGTAGGCTATAGCGTGTCTGCATGCAAATTGTGTTAGGTACAATTATTCTGCATATTATGAAGTGAAAATTGTTTTCTAACTTCAGACTGTCCGAATACTTTACCCCCGCCCCCCTGATGTACTAATATATAGCCCAAATTATATATTCCCATCTATTCTCACCCTATTCTATTCTCACTTGTATTTGTCTTGTCTCACCCTAAGTTGAAAGAAACTAGCGAAGAAAACCGGTTCTACAGTGCGACAATGGATAAAGAACTTAACATAGGCGCTATAACAGAACATTACCGAACATAATTATGAAAGAGGACCTATCACAATGCTTGGAACATTCTTAAGATATAATATTAGAACTTTTTTATGGCTGAATTTAAAGTTCGGTAATTTTTGGTGTTTGAATTTACAAAAATCCAATGATCAATACGCAAAACTGCCGGTGGTAGGGGGACTCTGATTGCAGTTTTGAGCTGAATATAAGAAGCAGGGGCGTCCCGAGGCTCTTTTTATTGGGGGGGGGGGCGATCTTCGTAAATTTTACCGAATAACTATCTGATTAATTTTCTGCAGAAATAAAAAAATTTGCTAAATTTCGGCCTATTTTGCAAAATTTCGGCGAAAATTTTTACCGAATGCCGACAACATTGGGGGGGGGCCCCTCCCCCCCCCATGGGACGCCCCTGATAAGAAGTTGTACAGAGCCATATATTTTAAATAATGAGCCATGAAAATTCCAGATTTAGACAAAAAAGAATTCAAAAAATAATTGCGCGAAAATATAGGTTTTAGAAGAAATCCTTGCCAATTTTTTTAATTTCGCTTTTCAAACTGCATAGAAAAAGTTCGTAAACCATAAACATTTTTTAGAATTAAAAACTCATGGAAAATACGGTCGCTATTTGGAAGTCAACTTAAAAGGTTCTGTTAGAATTCATCTAAAGAATATTGTAAACATTTTGCATTGTGACGTGTTCAGTATCATATTGTGGTTGCGCAACGTATTGACTGTCTATTGTTCAAAAAAAAGGCTGCCAAAAAACGAACCCAAATTAGATAGAAGGGTTCTGTTTTAAAAAGGTAGTTGATTTCCAGTTAGAAAATATGTTTTTGAGGAGGACACTCCTCCAGAACCCTCGGGGCAAGGGTTTTAAGTTATGCCCTGAGGGCATATAAGAACGATGTTGCCACAATGTATCATTTATTATTTTTTTTCCTTTAGAGCAGGGCACTTCGTATCGAAGAAGTTGTCGTAGAAACTTCGAAAAGGGCTCATTCAATTGGAAATTGGAGTGGCTTGTGCCCTTTTTAATAGTCAAAAGTGATTGGAGGGCAACTAGCCCCCGCCCCCGCCCATCATTCCCCCAAACACATCCAATAAAAATTTTGAGATAGCCATTTTGTTCAGCGTAGTTGATTTCCAGATAGAAAATATGTTTTTGAGGAAGACACTCCCCCACAACCCTCGGGGCAAGGGTTTTAAGTTATGCCCTGGGGGCATATAAGGTTTTTTTTTATAGAAGGTGTTGTCGTAGAAACTTCAAAAAGGGCTCATTCGATTAGAAATTGAAATGGCTTGTGCCTTTCTTAATAGTCGTAAATAATTGGAAGGCAACTAACACCCTTTCACGCCCACCATTTCCCCAAACACATTCAATCAAAATTTTGAGATAGCCATTTTGTTCCACGCAGTTAAAGTTCAGGAAATAATACCTTTGAGCAAGAAACTCCCCCCACAGTCTTCAGAGCAAGGGTTATAAGCTATGCCCTGGGGGCATATAAGTTTTTATTGAAATCTTTGTCGTGGAAACTTGAAAAAGGGCTCATTCGATTTGAAATTCAAAGGGCTAGTACCCTTTTTAATAGTCAAAAGTGATTTGAGGGCGACTAACCCCCCTCTCACGCCCACCTTTTCCCCAAACACATCCAATCAAAATTTTTAGATATCCATTTTATTCAACGTAGTTGAAAGTTCAGGAAATTAGGTCTTTAAGGATGACAACCCTTCCCCCCACAGCCCTAAGGGCAAGGGTTTTAAGTAATGCCCTGGGGGGGTATAAAAAGTTTTTATTGAAAGCGCTGTCGTAGAAGGCTCCTTCAATTGGAAATTGAAAGGGCTAGTGCCTTTTTTAATAGTTGAAAGTGATTGGATAGCGACTAACGCCCCTCTCAAGCCCAACATTTTGCCAAACACATCCAATCAAAATTTTGAGATATCCATTTTGTTCAACGTAGTTGAAAGTTCAGGAAATTAGGTCTTTTAGGATGATAACCCCCTCAGAGCCCTTAGTGCAAGGGTTGTAAGTTATGCCGTGGAGGCATTGATTGGAAGGCTTGACATTTTTATAGTAAAGATCGATGTGGGTATAATGTATTATTTTTTTGTTGTTGTTGTTGTTTAGACCAGGGCACTTTGTAAGGAAGGAGTTGTCGTAGGAACTTCGAAAAGGGCTCATTCGATTGAAAATAGAAAGGGCTGGTGCCCTTTTTAATAGTCGAAAGTAATTAAAGGGAAACTAAACCCCCTCTCACGCCCACACTCCCATTTGACTTTATGTTTAAAAACTAAATGTTGCCATAAGATTAAATCAAAATGCACTGTGTTAATGCTAATTCGCAATAAGGTATCTCAGCAGTATCCCAAGAACGACTGAGGGTATTATGTTCAAGGCTTCCCCTCTCCCCGAATTTTCGGGGATTTCCCCGAAAATCTGTGTCTCCCCGAAAAAAAATTTGGTTCCCCGAAATTTCCCCGAAAATCACTCAACCACGGTTTCAACCCTAGTGACTATCCCTAGCAAACATTACTTTACATACCATGATTTTTTACTACTCTCTTGTTCGTTAACTTTTGTCTCCTGTGTTACTTTGCATAAAAACCAGACCGATACAACTTAATTATTAAATTAAAAAAAACACGTTTTTTCAACTGAAAGTAAGGAGCAACATTAAAACTTGAAACGAACAGAAATTATTACGTATATGAGGGGGTACGCCCCCTAGTCAATACCTCGCTCTTTACGGTGAAGCTTTTTTTTTTAGTACTTTCTAAAGAGCTATCCATTCTAATTAACCGGCCTTTGTGATTCAGGGGTTTGTGATTCGAACAAAATTCGAACTATAGCGTAAAGAGCGAGTTATTGAATAGGGGACAAACTCCCTAATATACGTAATAAAAACATACGAATATAGAAGTTCGTTACGTAAGTTAATTCGTAAGTTACGACAAAACAAAATTTCGAGAAAGCCATTTAGCCAAAAAAAAGTAAAATTAATATGCAAATTTTGTTTTAATTATTCATGAACCGTGAGTCAAAATCAAAGCTGTATTAATTCAAAAACATTCACAAATTAAATCAAAAAACGAGTTTTTTTAGCTGAAAGTAAGGAGCGACATTAAAACTTAAAACGAACAGAAATTATTCTGTATATGAAAGAGGATGTCCCCTCCTCAACGCCTCGCTCTTTACGCTAAAGTTTTTTTGTTTAAAAAAAAAATAAAGTTGTGAGACAGAGTCAAACTTTAGTGTAAAGAGCAAGGTGTCGAGGAGGGGGCAGCCCCTTTTATATACGGACTATTTTTTGTTCATTTTAAGTTTTAATTTGCTTAACTTTTGATGAGGAAGATTAAACTTGATGAAATTTATACATTTGAAATCAGCATAAAAATCTGATTCTTTTAATATATCTATTGGTATCAAAATTCCGTTTTTTAGAGTTTCAGTTACTATTGAGCCGGGTCGCTCCATACTTACAGTTCGTTACCACGAACTGTTTGATAGACGAGTCTTTATATGTTCACAAAAGTATCATTTTCTTTTATTTAGATTAAATCATTTCGAATGCAGTATTCCGAATTCCAAATGCTATAAGATCATTAAATTTACATCATTCGTGGTCAAGCAATCTTGACAAAAATAGCCAAGAATTATACTTGAAGTTGTTTAACGGAAAGCTCAGTTAGAATCTGGATTTTGAAATTGAACTTCTAAAGAAAGAGAATTGTTTAGAAAACCGAATCATAAGTTTAAATTTGGTTTTCTTTTGCTATTTTTAGTTTTGGACATACTGTATTAATGTTTAATACTTAATGATTGGACCCATAATATATTGAAGGAATTGATCTTTTTGCCAGGAATTCTTACCACTTAAATTTTTGTTTCATTCGGTGTGTAAAATTTAAGTTCTTTTATTTTTTATCTGAGAATTGTATTTGTAATACCACCCTTTATCCTCAAACGTATTCACCCAGCACTCCCCTCACAATTATTTTTCTTGTCCCTTCACCCATGTAATATTTTCAGTGGGCTTGTTTTAAACTTCAGTTTTAGGATGTTTTTACGGTCTTGCAAACCTGTTAGTTAGGCAAAAGAAATTTTACGGAAAATATATTCTGCTCAAATTCGGGATAGCCAAGTAAATTTGTTTAAATATCTAAGGCCTACCTTTACAACTTCTAATGCTTGAACAATTAATAACCCTGTATGAAGGCTAATTCTGAGATAGAAAAAAAAGAAAATGTGGTATAATTTATTTTTTCCTAAGAACTATCCCTAAATACAATCTTCTTACCATAAAAAAAAATGCACCACTCCCTCCCCCTCCTAATGAAGCAAAATCTAGCTATAGATTATGTAAAAGGTCGGGGAATAGGGGATTTAAACGGAAGTAACCCCAAAAATATGATCCATAAGAAAATTTACATTAAATTGTAAATTGTGAAAATGTGTAAATGTTGAAAATGTAAATTGTGGCGCTTTGCGCCACAATTTACATTACAGCTTAAAGTAAAAATTGGTTATTAGGCTCATATTGTTTTCTTGTCAAGTTTCATATATTTTCGGACTTATTGATCATGAACAGTTCTTGTTTGTTTTAAGTTTTAATATTATCCCGTACTTATAGGTTGAATGTTTTCTATTTAATTTACTTGTCTAGAAACCGCAAACAATATTTTTTTTTAAACAATTTTGAATTTTTTGCCGCAATATCAGCAATAGAGTTTTCAACTATGGGTTCCAATCCCAGGCTCTAAAACCTATTTTGTAAAAGGCTTGATTTTCTACGCGGATCCAAGCCCTACTTGAGCCTGAAAACGAAGCTAAAACCAATTTTGGCTCCCAAATTTTTGCAACGAAATTCTGTTTTGTTTTTTTCCGAAAAATCCCTGAATCTTGAAGACCTGTCCCCGAATTTTAATATTCGAGAGTGGAAGCCTTGAGGGCTCTAATCATTTAGGCAAAAATAGGGTAAAAAACGAAAAACCAGAAATGAGCAACAGTGGAGATTTAAAAATAGCCCAACCTGACAATACAGATTAGACATAACTTCATATGTAAGCTGAGACCTGAGTTCAGGCTTATCAGCTTTTCAAAAATTGTTTCAATCGAGAAATTCCGACACCAATTCTTCTAACCATCATGAGAACATCAGATCGTAATAATACTTTTGTGATATAAATTATCCCGTTAAACAAAATTTCTTGTTAAAATTATTGCAACTCGTTAAATTGGTTTTTATTATAATTTTGAATTACAAAGTATTTTATAAAATTTATTTCGAAATACGTTTCCTTTCATAGTAATTTTTAGAAAAGAGTAAAACCGTTTCTAACGATTTTCTTTGGAATTTTATGAAAGAAACGTGGAGACGATTTAAACTGCCAAATTACATCAGAGATAATTGCTGTTTATACTACATCACAAAAGGCAGAAACTGCCAAATTACATCAGAGATAATTGCTGTTTATACTACATCACAAAAGGCAGAAATATTATATTCATATAGCCTAAATAATTCCCTATATTGACAATTTAGGGAGGGTGCCTTTTGTCCTACTTCCCTGAAGTCCTACTTCAGGAGTTCTTCTTAAATATTTATAACAAAAGTTACACTTTAGCGTAAATAACTAGGCATTGAGGAGGGGGCCAACCCAAACTCAATTACGTTGGCAATATATCAAATTGAAAATTCCTTCACTACTGTTAAGCTTCTTGGAATTTTTAAATAGGGGGGGGGCCTTTTCCTCCAGCAATTGATCGACCACTCAGTTACATTACAATTATTTTTGAGCCTGATTACTGAATATTTATGTTATTTTCTGCGGATGTTTTTAATTTCTTTTACAAAAATACCCACGAAAACACTCATTTGCAATGAAAATTGTCACTCCGCCAGTTGATACCACTGGTATTGTTCAAGAGAGTCAATTCATGGAAATTAGGGGAAAAGTCTAGATCCAGCGCCCCCCCCCCCCAATATTTTTGTCTGACTTGTTAAAACGTAATACAATGCATTTTAACAAATTTCTGATGGATTTTTAACTTTGTTTTTGCCCCTCCCTCCATGCACGATCTTGGGAGGGTGGAGTATTCTTTAGAGTCCAGGGAGGGAATTTCGTTGTCTTTTCAATTTCATTAACAAACATACGTAGAAAAAAAATAAGGCCCTTTTCCACAGAGTATTGTCTCTTGAATCGCGCTCTCCCGTCACACAGTGCATTGTGTCTAGAAACAAGATAAAAAACAAAGAGACTAAAATCTTTGGTATTATTAGGTTGGAACTTCCATAGAAATCCATAAATGAAAGGATTCGCCCCCTATAAAATCTCAAAACTACTCATTTTAGAGAAACCTCCTAAACTGGAATGGAAATACTGTTCCTAGACGAAGGAGGAATGAGGGCCCTAATAGAATGGGGACTCAAGGGCACCTATTACTCGGCTAGTTATAATTGCACCGAGCCAAGAGTACCTTCGAGCATCGCTTACCCGCTTAAAATTAGCTTCCCCGGATGTAATTTGTCAAAGATAGCAACAAATACATAGCCGGCAACCTGTCAAAAGAAAAGCTATAGGCAACTAAGCGAATAACAACACTAATCACGGCTACTCCACTATAAAGATAGCTTATTTTGAAGCCCTTAAAGGTGTGCTGCATTTCACAATTACTGTCCCTTTTTACGATCGGCCCATAGCTTCACAATTTGTTTTTCATTTTCGAAAAGATTGAATTTTTGTTCATATGTTACCGTGAATGTCCGCAAATTGGTTATATATATATATATATATATATATATATATATATATATATATATATATATATATATATATATATATATATATAATATATATATATATATATATATATATATATATATATATATATATATATATATATATATATATATATATATATATATATATATATACATATGTATATATATATATATATATATATATATATATATATATATATATATATATATATATATATATATATATATATATATATATATATATATACATTGACTGATTCTGAAAGGTGATATGGGCCTGTTTTCGTTAAAACTACGTAGGTCTATTTTGATGCTTAGATTTCTGTTGAAGCTCATTAGGTGTAATGAAGATAGAATAGTATGAGCAGCTTATTATCAGATGTTGAGTTATGGTTTGGGAACGTCGTGGCCATCCCAAATTAGGTAATTACTAGAAAGAGTGAGAATGCCTTACTTATGGATTAATGGTCTTGATTCCCGTGATCTACCAACAAATGTAGTGAGCCAGGTACGATTTATCTTAGAGGGTCATGAAATTCAGTATTGGCAAGAGCTGGTTTTAAATTCTACTACATTGAATCATTATAATCAGGCTAAACCTAGTTTTGGAGAAGAAATTTATTTTAAATTTAATTTACCGACTATGATTTTCTGTCGATGGATTCAGCTTAGGGCGAATTGCCTTCCAATCCCGAGCAGGCAAATGGTATTCGACAGGGGGATAGTTGAACCTGAAGGTCGGTATGTGTGTCCTCTTTGTAGAGATGAGGACGAATATTTGGACCATTTTCTCCAAAAGTGCCCGGTGCTCTCTGATTTAAGGGAAAAATACTTACATGGGATTGTTTTGCTGCTTCCTGGTATTTTACAAAGTAGTAATCCAACCACAATATTTCGTATTGGTGCTTACATAGAGAAGGGATTAGAAAGAAGGAAGATTTTTCACAATTAATTATTATTTACTTTATGGAATTACATTTATTTTCTCGATAAATTACCATTTGGTATTTTTTTTACTATGTATCATGTTTCTGTGTCTTTCGTAATTTGTTCTGTTGTTATTTCTTTATTTTTCATAAACTTTTGTGTGTATATGGCTCTTGGGCTTTAGAAACACACGATCTATCTATCTATCTATCTATCTATAGCTGTTTGTGTCTCAAAATATTTCTTCCTTGAGATACCTTATTTACGACTGATCTAATAATTTAAAACGTCGGTCGGCAACCCCTGGAACGCATGCGGCCCGTGAGGCGTTTTGGTGCAGCCCGCAAGATCCTCACCGCAATGAACCAGACGGACTATATTACACACCATACCAATACTCAACGGAGTGAAAGTGGGCGCCATCCAGCATTCTCGGAAAAAACCGTAAACACTATCTAGCCTATTAAGGTTGAAGTTCAACCATCTAAACCAATTACAATTTTTGTTTTTGAGTAAACCTGCCTCAAAATTTGGGAGATACCCTCAAAAGACATTTTACCTTTTTTTATTCTTTTTTGGTTCAGTAAAATTCAGTGCTTGTGGTACCAAATGAGAGCCAAATTATCTGGTGATGTTAATTGGCCGTATTGAGGCAAAATATTCAGAAGAAAAAAATGACGCATGATTTTGTAGATGGGTGTCATCTGGTATATGATAGGGCAGGAAAAAATGGTACACACTGGGGCATATCCCAGTGCGTTCCAGAAGACATCCATCTACAAAATGAGGGTAATTTGTTTTCTTCTAAAGTTCATCAAAAGGGTTTAAGTAAATCCTGATTGTCAAAGGAGCATAGATGAAATGTCCCAGGAACAGGATAAGGTATTAAGTTTCAACTTTCAGGGAAACTGGAGAGGGAGTAAAACTAAATCAGAAGGTACAATACATATCCAGATTGTGAAAAGGGTGTATGTCCAATATTCCAGGAAAAAAGGGACGCACCCCCCCCCCCCCTAATGTTTTTGGTCACTCGGTAAAAAAAGGTAAAATCGTGGCGCTTTGCGAAACAATTTACATTACAGCTTAAAGTAAAAATTTGGTTATTAGGCTCATATTGTTTTCTTGTCAAGTTTTATATATTTTCGGACTTATTGATCACGAACAGTTCTTGTTTGTTTTAAATTTTAATATTATCCCGTACTTATAGGTTGAATGTTTTCTATTTAATTTACTTATCTAGAAACCGCAAACAATATTTTTCTTTAAACTATTTTGAAGTTTTTGCCGCAAAATCAGCAATAAGAGTTTTCAGCTATGGGTTCCAATCCCGGGCTCTAAAACCTATTTTGTAAAAGGCTTGATTTTCTACACGGATCCAAGCCCTACTTGAGCCTGAAAACGAAGCTAAAACCAATTTTGGCTCGCAAATTTTTGCAACGAAATTCCTTTTTTTTCCGAAATCTTGAAGACCTGTCCCCAAATTTTAATATTCGAGAGTGGAAGCCTTGATTATATTCAAACTTTCGGGGCTGCTTCTGCTCTTAAAATTTAACCAAATCAAAATAGCGTAAGTGTATCCAAGCTATCAAAGAAAGTAAACAGAGTTTATATGCGAATGGTATCAAGTTTTCCATTTCAGGTCAAATAGAGGAGGTATGAAACTAAATTAAACACTACTATTTGTGTCCAGATTTTAAGAAGGGTGTATGTTATTAAAAAATTGCTGAAAATTTTCTCCAGCATACAAATAGCAGGCCAAACTATATATTCTTAAAAAAACGAAAAGATTTAAATAATTATTTTCTTTTTCTCTGAAAAGACTATGTCAATATAAAACGAACAGAAATTACTTTTTAAAAAATTTTCCACAAAATAAGTTTTTCAAAGAAAAGTAAAGAACTCCATTAAACAGAAAATGAGCAAAAATAAAATCAAATAATCTACCAAGCGTGAAACTACCACAAAACAGCATCGATAAATAAATGAAACCCAAAACGAACAGAAATTATAATAAATAACCGAGTCTAACTCAAAACGAGCAGAAATTAACATAAGTTGGGCTCAAAACCCCTATGCCTTCCCAAGGCCAGAAAATAATTTGCACTTTACTGAAAAAAATTCAAATGAATGTGCATTGTCAGTTTAATATACATATAGAGATATTTAGTAATCAAAATGTTAATATTATTTGATTTATTAAAGTTATAATAGTAAAAACATTTATATTTTTCCCCATGCCACCCATAAGCGTCAAATGGGAGGACCGCAGGGAGGGATTAATCCCATCCCTGATATTTCTTTTGCCCTTCCACCCAGGGTCGTATCCATGACTTTAAAAAAAGGTAAAAAAAAATGTGTTTATATCCGTTTTGTAACGTCATTTCGTTACGAATCCGACATTTTTTTTTTTTTTTGGGGGGGGGGGGGGGTCAAACCTCCTAAGCCCCATGAATACGGCCTTGCTTCCACCCTAGATTTGAGAATTGTTTGGAAAATCACCTTAAAAAACACCTTCTTTTTATTTAAAAAAATCACAATTCAATTCAGTTTATTAATTACTAAAATAATTACATAAGTACACTTAGGTGCTAGAGCTCCCAAGAAGCATAGCTTGTGAAGGACCTCGTATCAATCACAAAACCCACTGAAAACCAATCAGGGAAGAAAAAAATACAACAATATCTCGAAAATATAACCACAATGCGAGAAAAAAAAACAACACTCGCTGCACAATTACCTTAGACTTAATTTTCTCCGAACTGAAATTTCTTGTATTTTAAGTAAATTCCAAACCATGAATGATAGTATTGAAAACAGGGTTCTAATCTGATCCAACATAATAAGACAAAAAAAGATAAGTAAAACGGAAACAAAATTACCTAAGACTTAATTTTCTTCAAACTGAAATTTCCTGTATTTTAATTAAATTCCAAACCATTAATAATAATATTGAAACGGGGCTCTAATCTGATCCAACATATTAAGACAAAAAAAAAGATAAAGTAAACCGGGAACAAAATTACCTAAGACTTAATTTTCTTCAAACTGAAATTTCCTGTATTTTAATTAAATTCCAAACCATTAATAATAATATTGAAAACGGGGTTCTAATCTCATGCAACATAATAAGAAAAAATTAGATAAAGCAAAATGAATAAACAAATAAAGAAAACAAAAATACTTCAAGACTTACAAAAAGACACATTTCCGCCCATATTTTGAAAAATACATTTTATCCCCTCTTTTCTATATTTTCGTGAATTGACGCCCCTGATATCACCACCAAATATTCCCTAAAGTGCTTGAAGGAGGCAAAACCAGGTCTACTTCTTCAGACTGTTTGATTGATTACTATTGTTTCCACCATTCTTGATAGATGCGCTGTAGCTGTCTACCTTCTTGCCGCGCCGCGTTTACTGCAATATATATCTTATCTGGTATCTGTTTGGCTTACAAATCTATGCTTGGAACTTATTTAGAATACCAGAGTTACCGACCCCTTATTCAAGACTCATTAGCCCCCCTAACTAGGCGAGAAGCAACTGACGTGTTAAGACATAAGATAAATTGAGTCTTTATAAAACTCTTGAAAGGGAAGTCAAATGCAAATTAAGAGCATCAGATTTGAATAAGCTACACAATTATGCAAACCCATTGAAATATCAAGCAAAGAAACCATTGAAAGGAATCGTTAGACTTAACTTTCTACCCTAAGTATTTAAAAGAGTTGGTCTTTTTTCTGATGATAATGACTTAAAAGATTAAGCTCATAATTCCTCTTTATAGGGGGTAAGCTTCCGGAAATATGCATTCTTATCCCTTTTTTACATAATGTGAATAGATTATTATTTCTTCTTTCTAAGCAGATGTAATGTCATGGTATTCTTGTTAGGATTCTTTTTTCTAAGATATATTACCCAGCTCTACCGCAAAGGTGGTTTTAATGCATTGTATCAGACACCATATCATAAATTACATTTCATTTAAATGAGAACTATTTTGGGTGACTTACAGCATTTGAAAATGAAAGTTGAAACTATTCATTTAATTTTTATGTGACAGCAAACAGTTGAATTGTGCTACTAAACGTTTTTTTTTATTGAATACAAAAAACAGGTTTTCTCAAACGAAGGTAAAAAGTGATATTAAAACTTAAACAAACTGAAATTATTCTGTATATGAGGGAGGTTGCCCACTCCTCAACCTCTCGCTCTTTATGATACCTTTTTATAGTGCTAAACTGAAAGGAATTAAGAGTGCAGTTGAGCTTGAACAGTAGTTTGCAAAACATCGGGAGACCAAAGTCAAACGTTTATGTTTTGTATCACAAAATGGCAGACAACGTCACTCTTCTGTTGTACAATCTTTTTTATACTTAAAAGAGCACTAAAACTTTCAATTCCCGTTCGAATGAGCCTTCTGTCATTTTTTGTAGGACTTGTGGTTCGATACCATCCCTCCTCGGAAAAATAAAAACAAACATTTCGGTGATCATTCTTCTAAAAAAAAATTGTTACAAAATTTTGCATTTTAGTAGATGTGGGCTTGAACCTCTGCAAAAAGGTTCTCTGATGTGATGAATTTGATGGTGTTATTTTCTTAGGGATTACTCGCTCTTTTGGGGGTGAGGGCACTTCGTATCAAAGGAGTTGTCGTAAAAACTTCGAAAAGGGCTCATTCGATGAAACTGGAAGGGCTTGTGCCTTTTTTAATAGCCGAAAGTGATTGGAGGGCAACTAACCCCCCTCTCACGCCCACCATTTCCTCAAACACATCCAATCAGTATTTTAAGATAGCCATTTTGTTTAACGTAGTTGAAAGTTCTGGAAATTAGGCCTTTGGGGATGATAACCCCCTCAGATCCCTCAGGACAAAGGTTGTAAGTTATGCCCTGGGGGCATATAAGGTTTTTATAGATAGCGTTGTCGTAGAAACTTCAAAAAGAGCTCATTCAATTGGAAATTGAAAGGGCTAGTGCGCTTTTTAAAAGTCGAAAGTGATTGGAGAGAAACTAACCCCCCCCCCCCTCTCATGCCCGCCATTTCCCCAAGCACATCCAATAAAAATTTTGATATAGCCATTTTCTTCAACGTAGTTGAAAGTTCTGGAAATGAGGTTTTTGATGATGACACCCCCCCCCCCGCACAGCCCTAAGAGCTAGGGTTATAAATTCTGCCCTGGGGGCATATAAGGTTTTTATAGAAAGGGTTGTAGCCTAGTGGAAACTTAAAAAAGGGCTCATTCGATTGGAAATTGAAAGGGCTACTGCCCTTTTTAATAGTAGAAAGCAATTGGAGGGCAACTAACCCCCCCCTCACACCCACCATTTCCCCAAACACATCCAATCCAAAACTTTGAGATAGCCATTTTTTCAACGTAGTTGAAAGTTATAGAAATTAGGTCTTTGGGGATAGCAACCTCCCAAAGCCCCCAGAATAAGGGTTTTAAGTTATGCCCTGGGTGCATATAAGGCTTTTATAGAATGCGTTGTTGTAGAAACTTCAAAGAGGGCTCATTCGATTGGAAATTGAAAGGGCTAGTGCCCTTTTTAGTAGTCGAAAGTGATTGGATGGCAACTGACCCCCCTCTGACACCGACCATTTCCCCGAACACATTCAATCAAAATTTTGAAAACTTTGTCAAAACCGATCGGAGGGCGAATGCCTCCCATACACCCATCATTTCCCCAAACACTTCCGATCAACATTTTAATATAGCCATTTTGTTCAACGTAGTTTAAGGGTCTGGAAATTATGTCTTTGAGTATTAAGTATGACAAACCACCCGCAGCCCTCAGGGCTAAGGGTAAGTTTTGCCCTGGGGACATATAAGGTTGTTATAGAAAGCGTTGTGGTAAACTTCAAAAAGAGCTCATTCGATTGGAAATTGAGAGGGATATTGCCCTTTTTAATAGTTGAAAGTAATCGGAGTGAGAATCATCCCCCCCTCCCATCATTTTTCCAAACATTTACGACGAACACTTTGATATGGTCATTTGGTTCAACGTAGTTGAAAGGCCTGGAATTTATGTCTTTGAGGATGACAACCCTCCCCCATAGCCCTCAAGGCAAGGGTAGTAAGTCATGCCCTTGGGGCCTATAAGGTTCTATAGAAATTTTTGTCGTAGAAGCTTCAAAAAGGGCTCATTCGATTGGAAATTGAGAGGACTAATGCCTTTTTTCATTAGTCGAAAGTGATCGAAGGGCAGCTATCCCCCTCCCCATACACACGTCATATTGTCCCGAAATGCATCTAATAGAAAATTTGAGATAGCTATTCTATTCAAAATAGTCTAAATATCATATAACAAGGCTTTTGGGGTTGAAACAAACCCCAAAGATTAGGGGCAAGGGTTGTAAGTTATGCCCAGGGGGTATTTAAGATTTTTATGGAAGGGATCTTTGTTTAAGTTTAGAAGAGACTCCGTCTTTTTCCTTGAAAAAGACTATGTCAGTATAAAACGAACAGAAATTAATTAAAAAAAATTCCACAAAATAAGTTTTTCAAAAAAATAAAGAACTCCAGTAAACCAAAAATGAACCAAATAGAATCAAATAATCTACCAAGCATACAACTACCACACATCAGTATCAATATATAAATGAAACCCAAAACAAACATAAATTAAAATAAATAACAGAGTCAAACTCAAAAAGAGCAGAAATTAATATGAGTAGGTTTCTAAGCCCCTATGCTTTCTAAAAGCCAGAATATAATATGTAGCCTACTTCACTGAAAAAATTCTTTCAAATGCTTTCATTTTTATAACTTTAAGAAATCAAAAATTAACTAAGATTTTAAGGAATAAATATCAGCATATGTATATTAAACTGACCCCCCCCTCCTAGGTAATGAAAAATAAAAATGCCCTACTCAAATACAAATCCCCGAGGGAGCATTGACATTCTGTTGCATGGTGTACATCTTCGAATGCCATATTCGCCACACAGTTCTGAAATGCTTGGTACATTTTCCGCCACGCTTGCCACACGCCACCGAATAAACGTAATTTCTGAAAGTGGGTGTCCCATCGCAATCCCTCGAAGAAAATGCCACACCACGGCCATTACAAGCCCTAAAATTATCAGTGTGTTTCGCCTAATTGTTTCGAAAATTATGCTTTATGCTACAGTGTTGTCTACCCAAAATGGTCATAATGAAATGCTTAATTGTTGCTCCGTGAAGCATTGGGGAAAGTTGGATGTTGCATCTCGTTTAATAGAATTGACTGGCAATATTTCTTTTTATTATGACACGAATGAGCATGAGAGATTGACTCACTCCAATGACCAATTTAGTATCTTTTTTTCTTTTTACTGGCCTTATTTTTTTAATTTTACTTTATATACTCTTTTTTACCTTTAGGCTACTTTATATCTTTTTTAGTTTTTCACACCTTTCACTACTTAGTTAACACAAGGAAAATTATACCTTAACGAAAACACTGAAAACACTAACTCAGTTTTCACTACTTACTTCAACAAGGAAGATTACCTTAAGCATAGTGGCAGGGGCGTCAACTCAAAAAATGTAGAGGGTGGGGCTGAATATATCTTCAAAAATCTGGAGGGGTGATTTTTGCTATTTCAATTTTTTCAATAAAAATATCAAAAGGGTATTTTCAATACAAAAAAACTATTTTTTAAAATCGAAGATGGGGCATTTGCTCCAGACCCCTCCCCCCCCCCCCATTGATCCCCTATATAGTGATTTTCGATAGTCTAAGAAAATTCGACCCCAGATGTTATTTGACAGGGATCCCTTCATTCTCTTGTTTTTTATCTCGAAAGCTTTGGCTTATGCTCCCTACGCAATTTTTGGTGCATTTATTTCTGCTCTCCTAAAGTCTTAATATAAAAACGAAAAAGAGCAATCTTGCTTTCATTCCATAGATTAGGTTCAGTTCAATCCACCTACCTAATTACATTTCTAAAATTTTGTGTAAATGTCTTTTGAGATTAAAGGTAAGTTAAAAATTGGTTGGAAATCGTTGAAAAAAAGGCAATTTTCTTTTTTATAAAAACAGGTTTAAATCCTTCTCCAAGAATAATTCTAAGTAACACCATAATCCTGGCTCGGCAAATGGATAAAGCTGAGATTTTTGAAATAGATTTGAGATTGTTGCCCTTTTGGTGAAAGTTCTAGCAGTAAGGTTGTCGCAGGTTTGCTTATTTCAGAAGAAACATTAGCCTACTGCCTTGTAAAACATAGCCTATAAACCAGATTGGGATCTTAGTTTCGTTTTTTATATCCTTATAAATGTTTAGTACCCACGTGCTGTGATTTACAGAAAGATGCAATTTGAACGAGGGATTTGTTTCTAAATAACGCGTAAAAATACTTTAAAAACGCTGGCATGATGACGAAAAATCCCAATGCTTTCCTACAAAAAATAAGTTGGTGCTATTTGACCGACGTATTTGTTTAAAAAAAACGTGTAAAAATGCTTGGAAGCATTATCTTAAAGAAGATGAGTTGGTGCTGCAATTACCCAGGTGCTGCAATTTGCAGAAAGGTGCTGCAGTTGAAAGGTGTTTGTCTTACAGAAAAAAGAATGGTGGTTGGAAAAATGTTTGGAAAATCGCTGGCAGGATGAAGGAAAATCGCAACATTCCTCACCTCATTTTACAGAAGATCAACTGGTGCATGGGAAAATGACTTGAAAATCGCTGGCGTGATGAAAAATAAATCGCAACTACCCTCAACTTATCTTAGAGCAAATGAGTTTAAATTTGACTATTGATTTTCTATTATTGCTACTAAGAAGGAAATATTGATATGCTAATTTAGAAACTTCGACATATTAACAATTGAACAATCAGTTGGTCGTTTGATTTTTGAGCACGCTTTCTCGCCTACGTTGGAATAATTTCAACGCGTGTGGGTTTTTGTTTTCCCTGTAAAAAATAACTGGTAAAAAACCGTCCGCAATCCGCAAGATCGTTGCGGTTATCCGCAAAACACTGCGTTTGGGAACAATGGGTAATATATACGTCTATGGTTTTTATGAAGCAGCATGTAAGAAAATTAATTTTTTAGTATTAAAAACTAACTAAAAATGCATCTGTTCCAATACTCATCTTCTTTGTCTGCTACTGTCCTCCAGTTAATAGGATGACGGACTGGGATTCTGCAGGCGAGACATTGAAGCACAGTTTATATAATTATCTATGAACTGATAATTATATGAACTGTGCATTGAAGTGGGTAAATCTCCAAGGGATGTGATGGTAAATCGCTCATATCTATTCTCAATTATCATGATAGAGATGCAATATAGGATGTAAACAAAGGTGCTTATTGAAAGAGGGGAGAACAGTGGCGGGTGCAGGACTTCAGGAAAGGTTTTTAATTACAATCGTTTTATTAATACTTCTTATGCTTGACTGGATCACGTAAACGTGAGTGAAAACTGCAAAAAATTTAACTGCATCTAAGTCAAAAATGTTGACCCTCCGCGAGGGGAGAGTGCAAAATATAAACGTAGAGCTTAACCAAAAAAGAGGGTGTAACCAAAGAGAAAAAGAGCGACTACAGTCATATGCCTCTGTGTTAAAAAGCTCCAATGGCTTATTTTTGTAACATATTTTCTTAAGCCAATCACATTCATCGTTAAGAGGATTCGATAATTTAAGACCATCCTGTCTCATGCATTATAATTTTTTTTTAGTTTCTCTGGCCAAACTATTTAGAATTGTTTGGGCGGTCTTGCCCATAACTTGTCGAGATTGGATAAGAGATCCAAATAAACAACAGAAACCCAAAGCTGAAAATTTCTTTCCCAGAAATCTTAGATAAACCATTGAACTTCTTCCGTTTCGTGCCAGAAAGAGAGAGAGGTAATCAGATTTAATGAAACTTACATTATTAGAAAGTGTGAATGTAGCGTTTTTCGATTGAATCGAGTAGAATTTTCTTTTTAAACTTCATATAAGGATATATATAACAAGGAATCATATAACAAGTTTTTTTTAACTGAAAGTAAGGAGCGACATTAAAACTTAAAATGAACAGAAATTATTCCGCATATGAAAGGGGCTGTCCCCTCCTCAATACCTCGCTCTTAACGCTAAAGTTTTTTATTGTTTTAAAAAATAAAGTTGTGTGACAGATTCAAACTTTAGCGTAAAGAGCGAGGTATTGAGGAGGGGAGAGCCCCTTTCATATACGGAATAATTTCTGTTCGTTTTAAGTTTTTTAATGTCGCTCCTTACTTTCAGTTATAAAAAACTTTATTTTTTATTTAATTTCTGAACGTTTTTGAATTAATGCAGCTTTGATTTTGGCTCACCGTACATGATAATTAAAACGAAATTTGCATATTAATGTTACTTTTTTGGCTAAATGGTTTTCTCGAAATTTTGTTCTGACGTAACTAACGAATTAACTTACGTAACGAACTTCTATATTCGTATGTTTTATTACGTACATTAGGGAGTTTTCCTCCTAGTCGATACCTTGCTCTTTACGGCAAAGTCAAATTTTGTTCGAATCACAAACCCCTGAATCAAGGCCGTTAATTAGCCGGTTAATTAGGCCGGTTAATTAGAATAGATAGCTCTTTTGAAACTACTAAAAAAAGTTCCCGAACTTTAACGAAAAGGGCAAGGTATTGACTAGGGGGCGAACCCCCTCATATACGTAATAATTTCTGTTTGTTTAAGTTTTAATGTTGCTCCTTACTTTTAGTTGGGGAAACTAGTTTTTTTTATTTAATTTCTGATCGTTTTTTAAATAATGCTGGGAAATCTGGCGCCCCCTTCATAGAAATGTCCCTTCCCCCAAGGAAAATCCTCAATGGAAGGATCCTCCCCGTAACCCCCTCCTCCGACACCCCCCCCCCCATCAGAAAAAATCCCTCCTGAAACGTCTTTATACTTCCAATTAACCAATACTACGTATATGTGAACAATGGGCAAAGTTCATAACTTCCAGCCCTTTCCCCCGGAACTGTGGGGGATTAAGCCATCCTTAAAGACATATTTATTAGATTTTTGACTATGCTGAACAAAATGGCTATCTCAAAATTTTGATTGGGTCACTTTGGGAAACAAATTTGCGTGGTAGGGGGCCAAGTTGCCCTCCAATTTTTTTGGTCACTTAAAAAGGGCACTAGAAATTTTAATTTCCGTTCAAATGAGCCCTCTTACGATATTGTAGGACTACTGGATCGATGCGATCACCCCTGGGAAAACAAACAAACAAACAAATAAACACGCATCCGTGATCTTTCTTCTGACAAAATACAAAATTCCACATTTTTGCAGATAGGAGCTTGAAACTTCCGCAGTAGGATTTTCGGATACGCTCAATCCGATGGTGTGATTTTCATTAGAGTTCTATGACCTTTTGGGGTGTTTCCCCCTTTTTTCGAAAATGAGACAAATTTTCTCAGGCGCTTAACTTTTGATGTGTAAAACTAAGCTTAATGAAACTTATATATTTGAAATCAGCATAAAAATCTGATTCTATTGATTCATATATGGGTATCAAAATTCCGGTTTTTAGAGTTTCGGTTACTATTGAGCCGGGTCGCTCCTTACTTACAGTTCGTTACCACGAACTGTTTGATATATATTATTTAGGATGTATGTACAATGAATAGACAGCACTTACTAGCCTTGCGTTAGGTTTATCAATTTTAACCAAAAATACTTAGAGAGTTCCTTATGGTGCTGGGAAAACCCGCTAGAATGGACCCTTTGTCTTCGAGACGGTTCAGCCAACGCTGAGACTCACAAAATAACTTTTAATATATGGCGTCCCCTTAAACGATAAAGGAAACCCTTATTTTGTATGCTGTTGTTATGTAAAACTCTGAATCAGCAAAAGAGACCCAAAACCTGTTTTTCTTTTGCATATAATTTCACCTAGCAAAAAGGCCAAACAGATTTTCGACAAAACATTTTTTTTTCTTTTTTTTTTAGAAAACTATTTCTCTTTGACATACTGTAAATGGTTTGGTATTCATTAATTACAATCCAAATATGAAAGAGGCTACGTACCATGAATGGTTCTCTCAATTGAACTTCTTTAGTTTCTTTAAGCCCCAAGGGTATCATAGGTAAGGCGTTATTGTGATCATTTCCAGTAGTTGGAGCCTGGTACACTTCAATATTTGAATTGAGCTGTGCCAGCTCCTCTTTCAGAAGCTGCAAGTTGGAGTTGAGGAAGCTTAGCTCAAGAGCAACAGTCTCACGTAGTTTCTTATTATGCGTCGCCCTGGAAAAACAAAATGATTATATTGAAAATCTACTGATGGTCAGTAGCCTATTTATAGAAACTGAAGTGCAGTGAAAATGTAGAAAATTGGCTTTTCGCCAAGTCATAAATTGTCATTCTAAAGTGAAACATAGTAGCTCAGTTTAATATTAGGAAAGATATTCAAAGTTCCTATCTTCACCCAATCCTTACTTGTAAGCCTTGAAAGCCCCTCACCTGGTTTTGCGTTTCAAAAGAAAAGAAGAAAATTTTGAAAACAAGAAAGGGTCCGTGGCGAGTAGGAAGAAAAGGGGATTCAACTACATCAAATAAGGAGTTCTCAACGTGAATAAGACGCGTGTGAAAATCGCTGCTGCTCCCATCAAGGAGGCACACTTGTGCCTCTATAAAGAGGCGATCCACCACAATGTTAAGCGATTTCAGGTCCTAGAGGTCGCAGAGAGACGGCGGTAGTAGCATTTTGTAGCCCAAGCTCAAACTAAGAAACTTGCAAAATTTCATCCTCCTCCGACTTTATCTTCATGGGGTAAACTGGGCGGGAAGTTTCGACCCTCCCACCAAAGCCCCCCTTTAACGTTGTCCGATTGGGCTGAAATTTAGAGGTTAAGCTTTCCTAGGGCCCGGAAGCTTATCCTCGAAACTTCAGCTCAATCCGATCACTCCTTCCCTGTTTTCAAAAAACCAAATATAGCCACTTAAAATTCATTTCTTTTTTTTCTTATCCACGCCTACAGGCCACAGTTGGCAACTGATCCGGGTGAATGAGGACTCATTGGAAGCAGAATTCGACCTTTTAGGGCCTTTTGATATTTTCAGACCGAAAAAATTATCCCCCGAATTTACATTTACGAAAAACCTCGTTTTCCTATAATAGCCCATGTTAATTTTTCCCACCACAACCCCCCTTTAACGTTGTCTGATCGGACTGAAATTTAGAGGATAAGCTTTCCTGGGGCCTGGGAGGTTATCCTCGAAATTTCAGCTCAATCTGATCACTCCTTCCCTGTTTTCCAAAAACCAAATATCAAGTTTTGTGGGAATTTGCTTGCGTCGAAAATAGATTCCATTTACTAAAAAACAGTTACAATTGTGTCTCTTTAGTCCATCGGTTGATACTCCAGACTGTCAGGCGGAAAACCCGGGTTCGATTCACCGTCAGAGCAAATTTTTTATATACTGAATTTAAACTTTAAAAAAGGAAACTCAGTTTCTTTTTTAAATTATTTGAAAAAAATTACATTTTCTAAAGAGTTAAAGAGGCTGAGTTACAAGGTCGAACCTTAAAACGTACAGGGATTAGGAGGCACAGCTGGGGGGCTGTTAAAGAGGCTGAGTCACAAGTTCGAACCTTAAAACGTACAGGGATTAGGAGGCACCCTGTACGACGTGATTTGAGTATTCAGGAATTAAAAGCCTTAACACAAGAATGTTCAAGAGCGGGGGGTTTGGGGGGCGGCAGCCCCCCCCCCCCCAACTTTAACTCCTGACACGATCAGCTAACAGTTAGTCAAGCAATAATAAGTAATAAACTGTACAAAAACGTGCAGAAATTATTTGAAAAAAACTACGTTTTCTAAAGAGTTAAAGAGGCTGAGTTACAAGGTCGAACCTTAAAACGTACAGGGATTAGGAGGCACAGTTGGGGGCTGCCGCCCCCCGAACCCCCCGCTTTCGCAGCCTTTAAATAAAAAAAAAATTTCTTTATTGTTTAAAAAAAAGAGTTGTGAGAAAGTCAAACTTTAGCGTAAAGAGCGAGGCGTTGAGGAGGGCACAGCCCCTTTCATATACGGAATAATTTCTGTTCGTTTTAAGATTTAATGTCGCTCCTTACTTTCAGTTTAAAGAATTTTTTTTTTATTTGAAGGCTGCGAAAGCGGGGGGTTTGGGGGGCGGCAGCCCCCCAACTGTGCCTCCTAATCCCTGTACGTTTTAAGGTTCAACCTTGTAACTCAGCCTCTTTAACTCTTTAGAAAACGTAGTTTTTTTCAAATAATGACATAAGGGACCTAAGGCTAATGGGACATTAGCCTTAGGAAATTATTAGATTTAGAAAAGTAACTCTAACCCTGGTCTGGATTTCGAACATGGTATTCGACTAACTTAACGATATTAATAACCTTTTTAATAATCGAAATTGATTGGAGGGAAACTCCCCCCCCCACTCCCATCATTACACCAAACACATCCAATCAAAATTTTGAGATAGACATTTTGTGCAATGTAGGTGAAAGGTCTGGAAATTATGTCTTTGAGGATGAAACCCCCCCCCCACTCTTACCTTGGTATGGCTTTCAAACATGGTAGTCACTGCTTTAAGCAATTAAAACATTAAACTCTTAAAGAAAACGAAAATCAGGAATGGCACATTACAAAAAGAAACGTAAAAAAGATCAATGAAATGAGAAATACGAGAAAGGAAATTCTTCTATACATTGACCCTGACCTGAACCAAAATTTGATTATATTTTAGAAACAGGAGAAAGTCAATTCTTATATACTTTGACCCTGACTTGTAACAAAATTTGATTGTATTTTGAACTTTAATGTAATTAATCTAGATAATTTTGAATTCTAAACAATAAACCTAAATAATAATATTCAGTGTTTTCACACCTAGGTTATCAAGATGAAATTGTACTGATTATTCGTCAGTTTTTTAGCTTTTGTTTTATTTCTTTTTTTTTTTTTTTTTTTTTTTTACTGGTAATTCACTGGTCCTTCGAAAGAATTGAGAACAGTTTTTTACTACCGTACTTACTTGGATTCAATTTCCGATATCAATAGGTTTTCACCAATACATACATATCGATATTTAATCTCGATAAGAATTATCGATCTTTAATAATGTTCAATGAATTTACTTACCTTGGTATATGAACTGATAAATTTTCGTTTCACGAGGGCCCCTATTGCTTTATTGTTGAAAATCTTCCTCAGTTGATTTTACACTGATAATTTGCTTTTTCTTTACCTTTTTTGTATTTTGTTTTCGTTTTTACTGTTATTTCACAGGAACTTGGGTTATTTCTTATTGTTCAGTTGTTTGTGTTTTTTTTATTATTATTATCTTGGAGTGTATTATGTTTCTAATCCAAATCCAAATCTGCGGTTTATGAGGGCTCCTTTGGCTTTATTTCTCGTCTGATTTCTTACTGATAAATTTGATCTTTCTTTAGCAATTCCTTTCATGACAAAATAAACTCTCACGAAGTTTACAGAGTAACTGTATTGTCCAAAAGATTCTAAACTCGATGCGAAGATGGGAAATTCCAAGAGAATTTTTTCTCAACCTTTCTACTAAATCCAAGAACTTTCCATAAAACCATGTTTGTTTCGTGGGAATTTTCCAACAAACTCCAGAATTTTACAAAAAAAAAGAAAGAAAGAAAGTCGAACACTAACCTAATTCAACAAATGTTCACGAAACCAAAAGAAAGAAGTTTTCAATCACTATAGGAAGAAAATTTCCGAGAAGAAACTAAATGCCTAAATAAGAGAAAACCAAAAAGGATGACAACATCTCCTCTAAAGTTTGAACAACCCCCCCCCCTCAAAAATAATTCAGGGTAGGCTACCTTTGATGTGGATTTTCACTTTTTCCTCTTATTTTTTTTTTTTTTTTGGGGGGGGGGGTTTTAGTAAAAGTACTTTTTCTTTACATCACATTAGGGAGATAATCTTAGGGTACTAGTAGCTTTTGAAGGGTTGCTTAAAACTTGATGTTTCAAAAAAATATATATTTGGAATCACCATAAAAAAGCTGATTCTTTTGTCGTATATATTGTTATCAAATTCCTTTTTTAGAGTTTCGGTTACTATTAGCTCATGTCGCTCCTTACTTACAGTTTGTCAAACTGCTTAAAGAAAATTACTTTTTTGGGTCATCTCACACGTATAAGAGCCTCAATCTGCCCCAGCCTTTTTTTTTAAAGTATACTAAATTTATTTCGTTACATCGAAGTCCAATCTATTTAATTTTGCTGCCAGGACAAAAAAAAACATAATTTCAAAATAATGCGGTTAGATATCATTTATGAGGGTAGTGAATTGAAGTATGCACTACCCTTGTCTCCCTATTCAAACCCTGAGAGAAAATCTCTTTGAAAAAAGGGGTTAGGGATCATTTACGATGGTATTTAATTGAAGATGGTCGGTTCTTTCCCGATTCAGAATTCGTGATGGAAGAGCTTTTATCCTTTCAAAGTAAAAAGACCGTTACAAAAAGAAAGGCTCTATTAAATTAAGATGTTTATTTTTAACATTCAGAACAACTTATAGATATGACTCAGGATTCGCATCTGTATATTGTTCAAAATAGCTTAAATACTTAATAGCTTAATTAAAATACTTAATTAATCAGTGGAGTCAATAAGAGGGAAGTACGGGGCATTTTCTCATCCAATATTTTTACCCCCCCCCCTCCCCCGCTAGATTTAAAAAATCCTTTATTGGTATTATGAAAAGTGGCTTTTTTGGTGTTTCATTAGAAAAAAGGCAAAAAATTGCAGCCCCCTAGACTTTGAAGTGACATTTTTGCCCCCCTCCTACACTGCTGCTTCCAACTTTCCCAAATTCCAAAGTTTCATTGCAAAGTAAAAAGCTTTATTTCTTTGTTTTCACTACCAAAATTATGGTTAAGATCGTAAGAGTTTTACCCTTAAGTTTTACTCTTTATGTAATTATTTAGGCATTATCAATGGTTTTTCTTTTTAAGTCTATACAATACCGTAAAATTCAGGTCTTGTGGACAGAGAGGTCACTAGCCAATATGTTTTTTTCGGGGGGGGGGGATGAATTCTACCGACTAGCTGTTAATTTTTACTGACTGATTTGGGTTATACTGCTATTAAAATTACTTATTTGTACTGATGGATTAGTTCATTTACTTAATAAAAAGATTAAATAAAAAAATGACCCAGTTACATAGCGGCACCACTATTTCACCGACTCGATTTTTTTAACGACTGGGTGGAAACATGGGGGGCCGAAGTTCTCCCCACCCATACGTGACGGCCCTAGAAAACTTTTCATCACGTACCAAGCTTCTAAACTAAAGTTGACTACCTGGAAGAAATTACATTTCCTAATCAAATAGACAAGACTCCTTAAAGTACAAAGGACATGAAAGTAAAAACAATTTAGCTCCCTGGCTCCACGTTGGGTCCATTTATACCTGAAAACCAGGGTTTCTACAAAAACCAGGATAATTACGAAGGATATCAAAATGAAAAAAAATTGTCCCTTGAACTCGTTTTAGATCTATCCATACCTGGAAACCGCAATTTTTCAGATTTTTCTTTTGCTTGGCACCCGCTACTGCCAAAAAATAAATGATTTGATATTGATGTCTTTTTAAGAAAAAGTTGAATTTGCGATTTTCCCTAATATTTTAAGATATGTCTTGTTGTTACAGTATCCACTTAACTAATTTAACTTATTATATTTCCCATAGTCCTTGGTAAGGATCTGGGATTTTTGTTCGGGAGGGGGGGGGGGGGTACAAAAATGTCAAAAGAGACAAAAAAATTATACGTATTTTGTTACTTTTTACGAATCAGACAAAAATTTTGGAGTATAGGGGGAGGGGTCAAACCGAGTAACCCCCTCCCCCTGGATATGGCCCTGGCCTTGGTAATTTAGCTAAACGTCGTTTACCAAAACACATATTTGGAAACAGTGCAGTTAAGTCCCGTAACAAGAATAGTAGATTGAAGATACACATCCGTCACCCTCCCATTCAAAGCTTAAGGGAATAGCTCTTGGAAAAAGGGGTCATACGTCATTTACGATGGTATTTCGTTGAAGATGTACTGTTCCTTTTCCATCCCAAACTCGAGATACAAGAACTATTGTCCTTTCAAAATAACAAAACCGTTGCAAAAAGAGACTCCATTAAACTAAGATGTTTTTTTTTACCTTCAGAACAATGTACAGAAGCAACTCCTGAGTGATACTTAAGATAATATCTATTCAAAAAAGGGTTGCTTTCTACTAGGTGATTTAAGTCGAATTTGACAGGCGACCAAGTTTATTCCCGAGGGGGAGCAACAGGGGGCAGCTTTTCCAAAAAACTTTTCATAATGGGAAAAGATAGCAATCGTAATTATAGCATTTCTTCATATCTAGTGGGAATAAAGTTAGTAACGAAACCCTTTCAGTCCTAATAGGATTTAAAATAAACATGGGACTTGAGCCATTTTGACGGTATTAAGAAGATGAGTTCGAAAATATACGTTTCTAATCTCTTTCTTTATTGCTAGGATTATGGGTGTGAATTGAATGAGTCCAGGTGTTTCTTTGTCTTCTTTTTTGAAGCAACTGAAGAATTCGACACCTTAAAAATCATTTTACTCAGTCTCAGAGACTCGACGCTGAGTCTCAGCGTCGGTTGACCGTCTCAAAGGAAAAGAGCCAACTAGCAAACTTTCCCACTAGAAAAGCAATTTTGAAAAAAATGAAAGGGGATCCTAATTGCGTCAGCAGTTCGAAAAGCTAACGAGAAACTCTTTTAAAATAAGAAAACATAGGCTATAGTATATTACTAATCGTTCAGCAAAACGCTGTCTATTCAATGTGTATACCTCATAAATAATAGGCATGCTATGTCTGCACGATTTTCAATCAAGACGGGTAGTAGAACAAGGAACTCCGAAGGCTGTCAAGTTACTCAAATGATACTTCATTTGAGCTGATCTTTAACGTTTTCCAAGTAGGTATGCTAGAAAATTTTGGGGACAACCCTTTCCTGAACTTTAAAAATAAAATTCTGCTTCCTTCAATCGAAAAACAAAGTTAACACTTCCTAATGACATACATTTCATTCAATTTGAATCAAATAAAAAAACATGAAAAGTTAAATAAATTCCCGGGATTTTATATATTTTTATTTTGTATATATATATATATATATATATATATATATATATATATATATATATATATATATATATATATATATATATATATATATATATATATATATATATATATATATATATATATATATTATATATATATATATATATATATATATATATATATATATATATATATATATATATTATTATTATTATTATTTATTATATATTTATGTAGCCTATTATATAAATTCCCGGGAATTTTATATAAGGGTGGACTTGTACTTTTCTGGGGTCTATTTTGATCTCTTAGCCCTGTTCTACGAGTTGTTGAAAATCCACCAGATCAATTCTAAATAGTTCGGTCGCAAAAACTAAAAAAATCTGTGTTCGACTAAGAACGTCGACAGTCATAACATCGACACGTCAGTTCATCGACAGTCAAAATCGCTACCCGTCAGAACGTCGACAGTCATAACATCGACACGTCAGGACAAAGACAAAATCCGTCATAACATCTAAAATTTTAAAACTTTAATTTTTTGGGGTTTAGGGGAAAATTTACATAGTTTAGGTTAGGTTACGTATTTAATATATGCTATGCTTTACCCCCACCCGCCTGATGTGCAAATATATAGCCGAAACTTGTTTCTAAAGTATTATATACTTAATGCTATTATATAAACTTATAAATTTTTTGTCAATGTCCTGACGGATTTTGTCGATGTCCTGACGTGCCAATGTTATGACTGTCGACGTTCAGACGGGCAGCGATTGTGACTGTCGATGAACCGACGTGTCGATGTTATGACTGTCGACGTTCTTAGTGGTTCTGACGGATTTTCCTTGTCGACGAAATGACGTTTAGTGCTTGTGACGGTTAAACGAAATGGTAGCACCCCTTCCCGATGAATACAGTTTCCATTAAAAACACCATCTTACGTTATATGATTGTTAAGTGTCCGTGACTCCCAACCAATCAGGAACCTGAACAATCATGCGATGGGGAAATGTATGAACACACAATGGGGAAATGTATGAAGTTCCCACTACGTAAGGTTTCCAAACCTCATAAGAGAGCATACACTTTTTTATTCGACACTAGTGTATCTTTTTCACATTGCTATTGCCCTATACTTCCGAGTATACTTATGGCACTTCGGGAAGTCGAGGAAGATATGCTAAATGTTTCAAGAGGAATCGGGTACTTGCCTATTATATAAAACACACTCGAGAAGTGACGTTTGGTGATTGCTAATGAAATAAAACAAAATATAATGAAAATAAAATGTTTTAGTAACAAAATTATGAAAACTACCACAAAGAATTATGGAAGGAGGGCCGCCCAGAGCGCGTAACCTAACCTAACCAAAATACCAACTAAATATTTAATTAAAAGAAAGCCATAATGTGGTTTCTCAACGACCCGAAGGTTATTGTCTGGTATAGACAGCGTGAAAAACCGGGTATTCGCAATACAAGTTCTCTAGTGTGTTTTATATTTTAGACAAGTACCGAGAATCGCCTGGGGAGAGTATTAGGTCCTCGTTCGACTTATCGTATCTCAAGCAAAAAACCTACGAAAAAGTGGCTTGATCCCCCTTTCCAGGGCTAAAATGACCAGGCTGCATTTTACATACGAAGGATCACAGATTGCCAAAGATTGTGCTTTTGGCAATCCATCTGATTTAAAAAAAAAGCAGGTCGTCACGAGTGAGGCGGGAAGAGGTCGTAAGAAAGGATTAGGGAACTGGAAGCTACAGTAATGACAATGGTCAAGTACGGTTCTGAAACGTGAACGCTATGGAAGACAGAGGAAGATTTGTTGGATGTTTGCCAGAGGAATTGTCTACGGTTAGTCTTGGGCACAGTTTATATAATTATCCAGTAAGTTTACCGCAGATGATTTCTGGCTCTTCATTCTCGGTGCGAACAAAAAGCTCCTCCCACTTATTTCTGCACTTATTGGTTGAGCCGGCCAAGTGGTTTTGTCCGTACTTGTTCCGTAGGTGATTATTCTTTATCTACCCGTGCAAAGATCTAATGCCACTTATGTTTATATGTGCAAAAACGTTCTCTGGAGTACTCGCACCTCGGTCCGGGTTTTTATAATGGGTGAGATAGGGAAAGATCACACTGGATAATTATATAAACTGTGGTCTTGGGTAACCATTTGACTGATCGTTTTTCAAAAGCAAGCTGTGCAAGAAATGTGGTTTTATGCCGCTTTTTAAGGCTAATGAGCGAACATTTGAGATGTCTAAGAAACGTTTTGCAGATGAAGGATGACAGATTGCCATGTCGTCCTTCGCAGCCATCAATTTGGGGGCAATAAAAATTAGATCGTCCCCGAATGGAATGGGAAGAGAACGTAGGAAAGGATTCCAAGGAAATTGGAACTTCTTAGGAGGCTGTAAAGGGGAGGCTTTGAATAGATTGGGACAGAAGAAGAGCTTGCGTAGCTGTGTTGGCCCCCAGCAGCTTGGTACTGTACTCAGTTGTCAGTAGCAGAAGCAGTAGTAGTAATCTTGGTCTACTTTGCGCAGACTGGATTTTGAGTTTGAATAATTAATAAAATAAAAAATGGGCTAAAGAGTGGACATTTGAATAGATTGGGATGGAGAAGGATTGAGTGCAGCTGTGTGGGTGCTGTGCTGCTAACTGTGTACTGTGTTGTTAGCTGTGTACCCAGTAGCAGCTGTGTTGGCGCCGCAATGAGTTGGTTTTAATAGTACTATATGTCTGTGTTAAAACACATATTATAATTGTGCTGGTTTGTTTTTTTTTACGTCAACTGTCACACTTTGTTGACCCAATTACATTACATTATATATAAAAAAACGTATGTCAGAAAGAGAAGCCAAACCACCATGCTTATTTTACCCTTTGTCGCTTGTAGAATTTGTTTGTGGTTGATTCGTTTGGTTCTAATGAACCTGTTTAAGGGGAATTCGTAAATTTAATCAGAATTCTTCCACCCCACAATTTTTTATAACAGTTTTTAAGTTTTTTTCTAAATTAGGTGTTCTATATTTATTCAAAATAGATTTCCATGGTTTAGAAAGGTTTTCAAATGCATTAAAGTTAGGTTAGGCTATGTTAACAAACCCTCCTTTTTCTTCTGTCCACATTTATTTTTAAATTTTGCAGCAAAATTATCACCTTTTATGGTCCTCACGTGTACATCTCATGTGTGAAATTTATTTGAGATTTCTTATTTTTTGCTACAAACAAATTCTCTTCGATCCACTAAATTAACTAGATTCATGACCAACAGAGAAGTCACAAATAGTTTTTTTTCCCCTTTTCCTGAGAAGTTGACATTTTTCTACACGAGGGGATCAGAACACGAGGACCATAACTTACAGGTGGGGATTTCTGTTCGATTTCTTTTATAGGCTAATTATTATTGTACCTTAATCTTGTTTATTATTTAAGTTGATATTTAAAGTCGTTCAAAACAGCATATTTTTATTTTTAATCCTTGGGAGGGACGGATATAGAATTAATGTTCAGGGGGCACTAACGAAACTTGGGATTATTCTTTTTCATCTCTTTAAATAGTGCTACTTTCAATCTTTGGGGGGGGGGGGCTGTGTTACACGCCCCTGTTCCCCCTCATCCACCCCTGATCCCTGGTTAAAAGCATTTCAGATATATCATTGTCTTTACACATATGCTCAACACAGAATACAGATGCTCACAGAATTAAGTTACAAGTCATAAATTCAGAGAAGTAACAGCTGTTGAACACATCTTAATGAGAAGTGATACTATATACAAAAAATAGTCAAATACTTGTCACTCGCCATCTAAGAGATCATTAAATCCAAACAGAAACGGTTTGTCTTTTAATCACTGCTTAGTTGAAGTCAATATTGTTTTTGTATTCAACTACGATCAACCAAAGCGATTTTAGATAGGACTCAGATATGTGGTGTCAAAGCCGTACTCAGGGAGGAGGGTTAGAGGGGTTTGGACCCCCCCCCAAAAAAAATGTTTTTCTGACATAAAAACGTTTAAAAACGGATATAAACAAATTTGTTATGCGTTTTTTGTAAACCCCCTCCCCCATGAAAAAAAATCTTTGAGTAACCCCCCCCCCCGAAAAGAAATCCCGGGTACGGCCTTGTGTGATGTGCCCTGTGGTGGCAGAGTGGATTGATTTCTGATGACAATACGTGCTCAGGGGTTCGATGTGTCGCTATAAAAGAAGAAGGAGGAAGGAGGTGAGGTAATGCATATTCGTAAAAATTAATTTGAGAGGAGGCCAGATTCACCAAAGAAATCATAAAGTGTAATATAATAGAAGATAATATAGAAACTACAAGAAAAGGATAGAATCATGGAACTTCATGGGGATTTAAGCTAGAAGTCCCCCTCGCCGGCCCTGTAAAGTAGAAATTCAGCTAGACATTTTTTACTTTCTAATACAATTTGACTGAAACAACTGTTCTGTGACATGTGTTCCGAGAAACGTGATCCATTATTGCTGTTTCGAGGCTTTAGTACAGAAACCTGTGGTTTAATCGGTTTACTAGAGGTTAGATAAAGCAAAGCAAGATCTATGAAAAGAAGAAACATTTGAAATTAAATCACCTGACATTTTTCTGTCCAGTTGGCAGTGGTGAAAGGAATAGTGTGATCTCTTGGTATGTGAAGAGCTATGACAAATACTAGTTTAATAAAAATAATTTAGAATTAATTAGAAATAATAAAAAAAATATTTAAAAATAAAAAACTAAAATACAAGAAATTATGTTTTATTTGAAATGTCTCTTCATTTTTCTTATATTTAACTAAACGTGCATTCTTCTTCGCTCAGACTATTTAAAAATTCCCAAAAATTTGGGCCCTCATTCACATTGTCCTTAGCTTTCTTTTGAAAGTAAGCTAAGGAGAAAGCTTTCTTACCTTTCTTTTGAAAAAAAGCTATCGTCTTTAATTAAATACCGTCTTCATTCGTTTTTATATTACCGTAATTACTTTCAAATTTATTTTGGTTTCATTTGATTTTGTCTCTGTGATTTATTTATTGTGGTTGTTCATTTTCGTATTTGTGTTACCGTCTTCATTTCCACCCTTTTTTGTATTTATTTGTTCCGTCTCTTTGTTTGTCAAATTTATTTTGGTTTTATTTGATTTTGTCTCTGTGATTTATTTATTGTGGCTGTTAATTTTCGTATCTGTGTTACCGTCTTCATTTCCACCTTTTTTGTATTTATTTGTTCAGTCTCTTTGTTTGTCTATTTTATTTTTCTTTTTTCATCCTTGTTTTTTTTTTTTTTTTTTTTTTTTTTTTTTTTGATCAAACTAGCTATGCTTTTGAGTCGAAGCTAGTTAACTGATAGTTTCTTCAATTGATTGAATAAACTGATCGAATGATTGCGAATTTCTCAGTAAAAATATGCAAATGAGAAATGGGCTCAAAATACGTGTCTTCGCGTGCCAGCTAAGAACTGGTAAGCTAAGAACTGCAAATGAGAATTGGGCTCGAAATGCGTGTCTTCGCGTGCCAGCTAAGGACTGGTTAACAACCATCGAACATGAGAAAACCATCGAACATGAGAAAATAAAAGACGGACTGAGTGTTTCCCATATATATATTTTTTTTTATCTATGCAGGTGATGACAATTTGGACACGCAACTTGACTCATGCAACTAAAACGCCCTTTGTAAGAATTTCCGGATTAGGCCTACCCGAGTGCATTTATCGAAAAAAAAAATTCCAATTTAGGGACCATCGGTGCACGTGGACGGGGCCAAAACAATTATTTTGGTTTAAGCATTTTGGGACGCTGAAATTACTAAAAGTGTGATTTTATGCCTAAATTTGCTATATTTTTTACGGCTAGGGGATCAAGTTTTAATTGGAGGAGGGTGGTAAATGGACTTCAAATTTTGTGTTATGGAGGGGGACAAAATACATTTCTCTGGTCCCCAAAAGAAGAGTAGCCTATAGCCTACAATAGCCTATAGTTTTTCTTTTTTTGTCTCTGTCGTCCGACATGTCCTGGCTTGTTTAAATATAATACAACAAATGTAACGTTTGAAGAGGGTTTTAGATTAATGTTCATTCGCCATTGCCATACTTTGGCCAGACATCTGTGGCTCAGGAATATTAAAAACGACATTAGTGTTTTTGCTACAAAATTTGGTGAATTCAAGACATCGAGCATTTTTTTTTTGTGACCCATCTGATCAGGCAAGTATGCAGAATGGAATTAGGGTGGGGTCGACATATTCTGAGGGGGAGGAGTGTGCAATTTCAAGGAATGTCAGAAACAGACAAGTGAAAGGGGGAAATATAAGAAGCTATACGGTAAATCATAAAAAAGACGAGATTTTGCGGGAAGGGGCACGGATTCTGAGCCCCTTCTCCATTCAACATATGAATCTGAAAATATACTGTAGACCGGAAAAATACCGCTGATTACCAACTATTTCGTAACCTTGCGATACAGAGTGAAGGAATACGACAACACGTTTCTCATCCGTCATATCGAAAATAGGATATAATAGACCCAAGAAAGAGTAAATAAAGCTTAGATGGGGGAGTTGTACGGAGGGGGTTTCTGCTCTGCTGATTCTTTAGTCTATACAACGATAGTGTGAAATTGTGGCATTGATCCATGTATTTACTTGTCTGTCAATTGTGTAAATGAATATCATCCCCTTATCTGTATTGTTGCAGCTATACTCGGGTGGATTACTATTAAATTAGCGCAATACACACGGTTGCGATGTTCAGCGTACCGAATTTGTTAGTGAGTTGTAAATTGATCTGCCTAATCATACATGAATTGCAACCACCGGTCCAGATCGCATGTTCATTTACCCCCCTCTTTTAAGAGAGTATAGAACTGTGCGAATTGTTTGCATCGTTTTATTCTGCGGTCAGATTATATTTTAGAAAGCAATCTATTGGAATAATCGTTGCAAGAAAAACCTGCAATAAAGGTATTAATCCGAAGTCGGATAATTGCAGTTCAGGACCCAAGGATTAATTGCTCTTAAATTTTGGAAAGGAAACTAAATAATAAAAAATAGAGTTTAACCAGAGTACTGACAAAAAGCTTTTGTTAAAAACGAAATAGGACTATCTATCACAAAGAGGCAACTCTCACTAAAATGGGGCCATTAAAATGGGATTTGAAAACTTCATATTTTTAAACATCCTAAGGTACTTCCTAAGTAATTGATAATAGCAATTTAGCATGGAGACCCGTAAAGCGGGTAATTTCTATCTAAATATATCGAAGAGCGTGGTTTCTCATTGAAATAGGACTATCTATCACAAAGAGGCAACTCTCACTAAAATGGGGCCATTAAAATGGGATTTGAAAACTTCATATTTTTAAACATCCTAAGGTACTTCCTAAGTAATTGATAATAGCAATTTAGCATGGAGACCCGTAAAGCGGGTAATTTCTATCTAAATATATCGAAGAGCGTGGTTTCTCATTGAATTTACAATATTTAAACTGTTGTTTTTTGAGGTTTAGGGAGGGAAAAAGGTACCTGATTATGTTACGTATTTAATATATGCTATACTTTAACCCCCCCCCCCCCTAATGTGCAAATATATAGCCCAAATTTGTTTCATAAACCATTATAACCGGGTATATGTTTCTCCCGTTTGACTAGTTTCCTTGATAGTGTCTATAGCGGTGTGTACCATTAAGTAAAAAAGTAGCCATCCTATCAACACAGAAAATCTTGAAAAATCGCAGTTTTCAGGTGAATAAACCTAGAATGGGCCCAGAGGACAAAAAGGTTTTTATATTAATGTTTTTAAATTATATTAAATTTTATATTACTTATATCATTAATGTGTTAATTAATGTTTTATATAACTGTAATGTACTTTATTCTCATTCATTAGTGCCAACTCTTGAAGAAAAAAGGAAAAATGAATGTTGTTGCGTAATCCACATCAGCTTAACACAAGAATTTGAAGTCCACAGCCCGACTTAAATCGTCCAGTATTCAGTTGAACGATCATGCTCCCTACAATTGGGCATGCTGGGGCTTGATACCTAACTACAGAAAAACATATACCAGCACTTTGGCAAGCGTACCTGATCCGCGTCTCCATAATAGTTACAGCGATGGCTGCAGCACGGTAAAGTACGAACCACCCCCTCCCCCCGTACTAACCGACAGTTTAAAAAGCGTTAAAAAAACTGTCTAGTGATGAAAACTATTATAGCCTTAACTTAACAGTAAAATTTAATTAATAGTTTATTAACGATAATTAACTTTATTGCAATTTTTTCGGGAATTTTTAAAAAATAAGCTTAAAATCTCTGAAAAACGACGGCAGATTGAAATGAAAAGTGCACAAACACAATTTCCGTTGTCCAAAACACTAAACTAGAGACTTGCAGTCCCCCACAATGAACAACAAGGGAAATTGTTTTTTTGCATGGTTAGCAGTGACATGTACTCATTATTATTTTTTTTTTCACCAAGGCTAGCGGGCTATCAAAAGGTCGTTGAGAGACATCCAATGGTCTGGAAAAGGTCGTTGAGAGACATCCAATGGTCGTTTGAGAGACATCCAAAGACATCCAAACTTGAAAGATATTGCCCACATCTACGTCCTTTTTTAGATTCGTATTAATAACACCATCGTGGAGTGCCATAAAACAATAGAAATGGCCCTTTTTGGTGCCATGTCTGGAGTGGAAAGGCTGAAAAGCATAACAGGGGTACTATTATAATCTCCAGGGTCAAAAATTTTTCACCAGGGGTTTGCGATCCCCTCATTTGTACACTCCCGATCATAGCCTCACTTAAACAGGGAAAACTAAAAACCGCGCTTTGAAAAAAAATAGCATATAAAAAAAAACAGCTATCGATTTTAATTCCTTTAAAGAAGTTAATTTTTTGTCTGCAATTTCTTTAAGATACAAGTGATAGTATACCCCTAGGAGTCTTTATCTATGTGACGAAATTGCATATATCTCATGGGAAAATTTAAAGGAGGTAGGAAGTTAAGCTTAATTAATTACAAGTGAAGTTTTCCTTACGGAAGTAAAAAGTGTAGTTGCAACTTGCAACGAACAACAATTATTGCTTCACAGATAACGTAAGAAATGTCTTCAAAACTAGCTCAAACAAACTGACTCATAGTATTTATTAGTAGGCTATATGTAGAATTTTAAAACTACCGTCGTAATAAAAACTGAGCTTCATTGAGTTTTTGCAGAGATTTATTATTTTATGCTAAAATTTATTGATATTATGAGACTAACTGAGAGCTTTATAAACTAGTCTCTTATTTTTGCTGGCTACTCATGGATTATCCTGCTCTTAAGTGAATATCATGTTTTTTTTCGTCCGTCACGTGTTTTCAGTAAAGCGCTAGTCTTTAGAACTCTAAAAATGTCGGGGAATATCACAAGTCAGTTTATTTGAGCTAGATTTGTAGATGACATCTTGTGTAATCTGCAAAGCTAAAAAAGACAAAATTTCGGGAAATATCACAGTCAGTTTATTTTACCTAGATTTATAGATACATCTTGTGTAATCTGCGAAGCTAAAAAAGACAAAAATTTCGGGAAATATCACAGTCA
>CM051266.1:51029552-51187052 GCA_027921565.1 Artemia sinica | reverse complement strand
ATCGATTAATCCAAACAGACTTTGTACCATATGGTCCCAGCTTCGTTTCCATCTTTCTTATAAACAAAGGCCCAATAACAATAAACAATATTTCAAACAAAGTGCGTTGCTGAAGTCTTCAGTGGCGGATCCAGGGGGCGAGGGGGGCGCTCGGCCCCTGGCGTAGTCTAAAGTAGTGTAATTTACTTAGTTAGCCCAATTTTGCGTTAATTAAACTTGCTTTTAACGCAAGTTTATTGGATCAACCTATTTTGCCCCCCCCCTAAATTTTTTTTATCTGATCAACCTATTTTGCCCCCTAAAAAAAATCTTGGATCCGCCCCTGCTTCAGTTACAAATTAGGCATCTTGTGCAGTTGTAGTTTATTCTACTGCAGTTTTTCGCGTCCATGTTGATAACACAGATACTAGTGCCGTTTTTGGAGTAGCTGAAACCGTAAACCCTGAATATAAAAGCAAAATTCATTTTGAATGATTTTATTCACTTATCTACTACTGCTACTACTAACAACTCAGCGCAGCACCAATCCCCCCAAAGGCCAACACAGCTACGCAAGCTCCTCCTCCATCCCATTCAAAGCCTCCCTCTTTACACCCTCCAAGGAAGTTCTCATTTCCCTTAAATCTTTCTTTATAACATCCTCCCACCCCAACCGCGGACGACCTGCTTTCCGTTTAGCCATAGACGGTTGGCTGAAAAGGACAATCTTCGGCAATCTGTCATCCTTCATCAACAGAACGTGCCATAGCCATGTCAACCTTTCTCTCATTATAGCCCTAGAAAGCGGGATTGAACCACACTTTTCGTACAGCCTACATTTTGAAATACGGTCAGTCAGCCGGGTACCCAGGACAATCCGTAGGCAGTTTCTCTGGAAAACATCTAGCAAATCTTCATCCGGTTTTCGGAGCGCCTATGCTTGAGAACCATATTTGACCACTGTCATTCACTTATCACTATGGAATATATCTCCAGACGGTGATAATTGTATGCCTTGCTAAAGGTCAGAGCGCTTTCCTTACTGAAAGAAGGTCCTAAATGCCAATCTCGGTCAAAAATTACCCGTATTCTCAACCTTGTGCGTAAAAATACGTTTACTGTGCTTAAATTGAATTTTTTCGTGGAGGCAAGGGGTCACCCACTAAGCCAAAAGGTGCACATGTTGGGAGCGCCATTGGTTCAATCCCGCAGTGCCTCTTCGTGCCACACATGGAACACTTCCCAATACGTGTGACACATATCCACCACAAACCATCTGGGATGCACGATTGTTAGACATGGGAGTAGCCTACTTACGTGTTAGCCCGACAACACTCGTGAATTTTCCTCAATTGAATAAGCTAAAAACCGGTTTACCATTCTGTATTGGGAGACAATTAGCTTAGGTTCACTGAAATAAACTACGTTGTAGTTATATTTGAATTAAATATTTAATATATAGAGTAGGTATTTTGGTTAGGTGATGTTAGGTTAGATATTTAATATTATGCGTTCTGGGCGGCCTGCTTTACATAATTCTTTGTAGTAGGTTCCATAATTCCGTTACTAAAGTATTATATTTTCATCACATTTTAGAATATTTCTTTATGATTAACCTAACTTCATTTCACACAAAGAAAATCTTGAATTTCTCCTGAATACATTGGTGATGTATCTCATGATAACTAAAACGTCTATAACATCGCATCTTAATTGAGTGTCGATCATTGAGAAAAACATCGCGCATTGGAAACACACAAATCGCCATGGACGCACGGGGACCTTACTGTTCAGCCCCCTTCCACCATATGTGAAACATTAGATAAACATCACAGTATAAAGATATAGCAGTAAGTTTACCGCAGATAATTTCTGGCTCTTCATTCTCGGTGCGAACAAACGACTCCTCCCACTTATTCTTGCATTAGCGCGTACAAACAGCTCCTCTCATTTGATCTGCCATCAGCAATCCAATTACCCTGGAACACGTACGAGTATTTTGGCAGAAACTTTCTCAAAATGCGTTTGAAACCAACATGAGACTTCGAAACCTACTTTTAATTCCTAAAAACATCTAATAATAACTTTGCACTACTAAATACCGATTTTCATATATGTATTGAAATATATTAATTTAAAATCAATTTCTTCAAAATTTAGTGTTCCAACGTTGAAGCCAAGTTTCGCGAGAAATCTGACTTGTCTACCCGTGAAAAGATCTAATGTCGCTTATGTTTCTACGTTCTCTGGAGCACTCGCACCTCGGTCCGGGTTTTTATAATGGGTGAGATAGGGAAAGATCATAGGCTACTGCCTATAATTTATATACTGTGATAAACATTCAGAAAATTGCAATAGAAATCGCTAAAAATATATTTCCACTTTGGAGGAACAGACACCTCCAAAATGGAACACTAGCTATGCCAGTGGTTGGGAAGTTTTCTTCCTATATCTAAGGTTTTAAAAACAGTAAAGCAATATCTATATTTTGCAGGATATTAAAAAAGGATAACCAATCTTCTTGTCCCTTTCGCTTGCCCTACCACTGCTTTCAAGTGTCATTGCCCTATTATATGAACATAACGACTTCGATCGTAAAAAAGACGAGAAACTGCATTTAAGGCCAAGTTTTTGAATAAACTCTCTTAGCTCACACCCCCCCCCCCTGAGAAATTAATGGATGTGGTTATAGTAATTTAATTTACATAAATGCTATTAAATCACAATGAAATATTTTCATACTTTTCCAATCTATCTAATCTCCCCTCGCTGTTCAACTGTTAGGATAAATTGCGAGGGGAATATACAAAATAGAATAGGTTTCAAATTAAAAAATATTTCCACTAGTATCATTATTTAATGTGCTGAGATACTCCTGCGTACAATAATATAGGTTTTTCGAATGCAATGAAAAAAAGAAAAAAGTTTGAACGATCATTGATTAATGAAAAAAGTAATTCATGCTATAAGGTTAAAAGTAATTGAGATAAAATATGAGGACTAATTAATAACGATTTGAGGCCACCCCTTCCCAAAAAAAACTCAAAATACTTACTCTTCTCCTATATTTTCGAAAGGTTCACCTTTCTTAAGAGTTTTTAACCCCATCCCCTGAATCCTCCACCAAACATATTGCTGGATAAGAGATGATTATGAATGCAAAAGAGAAAATATATAAGTGTAAATTTTTCTACAATGTGTCTGGAACAGGCATGTACACAGGGAGGAACTTCAGACTCTTAACCCCCCCCCTCCCCCATCGAAAAGGATTTTTTACGCTTAATCTTTTTACACTTTGTTTAAACTACATCAATAATGCCATTTAGCTTCATACGATTCCACACTTTTCATGTTTTTTAGATACCCCTCCTCGTCCCAAATTAATATCTGTGCACGTCCTTGACGTGGAAGCTCCAGTCCGACCTAAATTGAGTTCACTGATACTCTCATCAAACTTTCACATACCAAAACCTCAAATGTTCTTATCAAAGACTATGCTTTATTGGACTTGAAATGTCCGGTGAAATTACTTTACGGAAGCCGACGCCAAGACGAGTTAGGTTTCCCATGAACGGCGAAAAGAATAGTGAAATATTGGAAATTTTGCATGAAGAAACGCACTTGGATCATTTTAAATAGAGTAATTCAGTGTTTAGTAAAATTAAGACGGGTCTCCAATTGTCTACAAAGTAGTGTACAGCTCGGAACTCGTAACGAACTGTAAGTAAGGAGCGACCCGGCTCAATAGTAACCGAAACTCTAAGAAACAGCATTTTGAAACCAATAGAAACGTCAATAGAATCAGATTTTTATGCTGATTTCAAATATATAAGTTTCATCATGTTTGGTCCTACCCATCAAAAGTTACGCTCCCGAGAAAATTTGTCTGATTTTTGAAAAAGGGGGAAACACCCTCTAAAAGTCATAGAACTTTAATGAACACACCATCAGATTCAGCGTATCAGAGAACCCTACTGTAGAGGTTTCAGGCTCCTATCTGCAAAAATTCGGAATTTTGTATTTTTTGCAAGAAGAAAGATCACTGATGCGTGTTAATTTGTTGTTTTTATTCCCAGGGGCGATCGTATCGAGCCAGTGGTCCTAGGATATCGCGGGAGGGCTCATTCAAACGGAAATTAAAAGTTCTAGTGCCCTTTTTAAGTGACCCAAAAAATAGAGGGCAACTAGGCCCCCTCCCACGCTAATTTTTTTTCCAAAGTCACCCGATCAAAATTTTGAGATACCCATTTTGTTTAGCATGGTCGAAAAATAAAATAACTATGTCTTTGAGGATGACTGTATCCCCCACAGTCCCTGGGGGAAGGGCTGCAAGTTATGAACTTTGCTCAATGGTTACATATATTATTGGTTATTGGGGAGTATACAGACATTTTCAGGGGGGATTCTGGTAGTGGGGGGTCGGGGGTTACGTGGGAGGATCTTTCCATGGAGGAAGTTTCCATAGGGGAAGGGGCATTGTTATGAAGGGGGCGCCGGATTTCCCAGCATTATTTAAAAAATAATCAGAAATTAGATAAAAAAAACAAGTTTTTCAACTGAAAGTAAGGAGCAACATCAAAAATTAAAATGAACAGAAATCATTTCGTATATGATTGGGTTCACCCCCTAGTCAATACCTCGCTCTTTACGCTAATTTTTTTTTAATACTTTCATAAGAGCTATTTATTCTAATTAATGGCTTTTGTGATTAAGGGGTAATTTTTAAAGAATTGGAACAAAATTCGAACTTCAGCGTAAAGAGCGAGGTATTGACTATGGGACGAACCCCCTAATATATGTATTAAAAATATAAGCATATATAAGTTCGTTACGCAAGTTAATTCGTAAGTTGCGTATATTTATTACTAATTAAAACGTTCGTAAATAAAATCAAACAACTTTCGAGAAATCAATTTTAAAAAAAAAAAAAAAAAAATATGCAAATTTCGTTTTAATTATTCATGTACGGTGAGCCAAAATCGAAACCTGCATTAATTCAAAAAGGTTCAGAAATTAACTAAAAAAAAGCAAGTTTTTTTAACTGAAAGTAAGGAGCGACATTAAAACTTAAAACGAACCGAAATTATTCTGTACATGAAAGGGGCTGTTCCCTCCTCAACGCCTCGCTCTTTACGCTAAAGTTTGACTCTTTCTCACAAATCTATTTTTAAAACAATAAAAAAAACTTTAGCGTAAAGAGTGAGGCGTTGAGGAGGGGACAGGCCCTTTCATATACAGAATAATATCTGTTCGTTTTAAGTTTTAATGCTTTCCTTACTTTCAGTTAAAAAAACTTTTTTTTTATTTAATTTTCTCCAAGACGCGAGACATACCTTCTGCATCGTGTCTCCTCGCACCATACGTGGTAAACTTTATATCATGAATAGTACGCGCCGCCTGGTGTAAGCGGTATTTAAAAGTGGACAATCTCTTGTAGTTGTAGAATGTCTGGTTGCATGCACCTCATTCCTCGAAATATCGAATATTTAGTTCAATAACGCAGCCAGTGTCAAACAGACACAAAAAACAGACTCCTATTTTTAAAAGGAAAGGCAGGGCTGTTGCGCAAATCAACACAGTATTAGATTTTCGTTAGTAACCGAAAATCTAAGAAACAGAGTCTTGATAACAATAGATACATCAAAGAATCGAATTTCGATGCTTATTCAAAATATATAAAATTCATCAAGTTTAATGCTAACCATCAAAAGTTAAGAGCCTGAAAAAATTTGCCCAATTTTCGAAACAGGGGGATCACCCCCAAAACATCAAGTGATCTTAATAAAAATCACATCATTAGATTCAGCATATCAGAGAACCCTAATGAAGAGGTTTCAAGGTCCTATATACAAAAATGTGGAATTTTGCATTTTCTGCCAGATGAATGATCACAGATATGTGTTTATTTGTTTGTTTTCCCCAGGGTGATCGTATCGAACCAGTCATCCTAGAAGATCGAGACAGTGCTCATTTGATCCGAAATCAGGAGTTCTAGTTGCTTTTTTAAGTGACTAAAATCGGAGGGCAGCTAGCCCCCCTCCCGCTACCCTTCTCCCTAAAAGTCACCTGATCAAACTTTTGAGATAGCCATTGAATTCAACATAATCAAGAGATCTAGCAACAATGTCTTTGAGGATGACTTCACCCCCACAGTCCCCACGGAATGGTGTTACTGCAAGCTATGAACTTTGCCCATGGGTTACATTTTATAGTATTGGTTATTTGAATGTATACAGATACTTTTCGAAGGACGATTCTTTCAGTTGAAAAAATTTGTTTTTTTTATTAAATTTCAAACATAATCGGGTCATAATTATGTACGATCTTTCTTCAACAAAGATGTCGTTTAGACCCGGAGAAAATGAAACATTATTCGCTGATAACAAGTGACGGTCGAAAAAAAAGGAATAAAATAGCGATTTTTAAGCATTATTATTTTTATTTTTTTATTTTTAATAAACAAATTTAAAACCTATATAGATTACATTCAAAAGATGTATTTTTTTCAAAAGAATTATAATGTAACACGAAGAAGCGAAATGACATTTAAGGTATGGGGTTTAATGACATTTAAGGTGTAACTTGTGTTACTTACTAACAATCTCTCCAAATTTTACATTAAGATTTAACTTTTATAATCTAAAATTCATCAAATATAATATGATGGTAATAAATTAGGAGTGGCGTTTCTCGCCCCTTTTACTCATTTGCAACCCTTAAAATCAACTACATGTCTCTAAGACCCCTTGTATGGAGATGATCAGAAGAGGAGAAAGAGACAGGGAAATGAGGAGAGGGGAAAGATGTAGTGGCCTAAGACCTTAGTATATTATAGACACCAATTTAAAAAATTACACTAAGAGGGAAAAAGGATCAATTTCAATACTGTAAAGATCTGCATTAGATTTGGTAGGAGAGACATAAAGGGAGTGTACGCGACGTTAAGCAGGGTATTGAGGAAGCAAAACCACGGCCACTCTTTGCAGATGTAAAAGTGGCAGGTGCGACACAGAACCTGCCGAAATCATAATTTTCCTAAAATTCCTAATTACTTCTATCAATTAGGACTCATTTAAACTATCAATTAAAGTCTATTTCTTTTTATGCACTTCTCATTCAAATTATCCAGTAAAACTTGTTTCTTTTTACGATTGCAACCCCCCCCCCCCACACACACAAAATCAACCTAAAAATTAGGGCGAGGGTCACACTGATATGTAGGCCTACCTCCCTGTTCTGGAACAATATATGGTTGAACTTAAACTTGAGAGGGATCGCTCACTAACTTTAGCAGTGTTCTCTTCCCTTTAGATATTCCTAAACGGGGAAAATAGACCCTCTTACCAGGGACATGCAGAAATGGAGTCTAGGGGCACACCCTTCTTCCTCAAAATCCTAAATTATCCTGAATTTTTGAGCCCTTCCTAATCAAATTGTCAAAAAAATATTTTATCCCCCCCCCCGAAAGAAAAATATTTTTATCCCCCCCCCCAAAAAAAAAAAAAACATAACGCCTGATTCCCTCACTTCTCTCCTCCTGCTCGGCAATTCTCCAAACTTGTTAGCGGAATTAGCATAAAAGACAATATTTCGCCACTCATTTAAAGTGTGGAGCTAAGTTTATATGCTTCCCTAGGCATTGCATGTTACAACACTTATCATAATTGAATCAGGCCTAATTTTTTACTTCGTTTAATTAGCTTAATAAAAGCAACGGAATAATCGTTGATGTATCCAATTCTGTAAAGTACTTCATATACGGAATACCAACCACTTTGAGTAATTATATAAATGAGAATATGTTTGCTATATAACCAATTCTTTTAATAGTATCCCCTAGCAATTCATCAAAACAGTTGAGTAATTGGGAGAAGTTACATCAGGGTCTCTTGTCTGGGGCTCAGCGGAGCTCAAGGATTCCACTCGAAGTCCTTAGAGGCTAGACAAAAAAAGTTAGTTAAGTAATATAGTATTTACTGAATAAACTTTGGTATTTATTTCCTTGATAAACAGTAAAAAAAGCGAAAGAAATGACTAAATTAGCGACCTGATCAAACTCCAAGGGAGCAAGTCCATGGCGATCATTCCCAGTGAAATTATCAAATTAAGATTAAACTACTTAAACTATTATCATCTAATATTATCATTATAGTATTTATTATATTACATTATATTATTATATTAATATCAATATTAATATTATATTTTATATTATTTATTATATTAGTATTATCATATAGTTTGATATTATCAAACTAAGATCTGACTAAGATCGAACTGACTAAGATTAGTTCAAATAGCTGATTTTATCATACCACTGTACAGGCAGGTAGGATTGACTTTTTTCACCTTTGAATTTGAGTCATTAATAATTAACATATTTAGATTTGAGACGTTCTAAAACCAGATCATGGTTGCAGTGGCAGCTCCAACCTAGTAAAGAGCGAACCACAGCCTATAGTAACCAAAAGTTAAAAAACGGGTTTTGGAAAAACCTGCCTAGTGAAAAAAATGCCATCTGACACTGATTCAGGAATGGTAACTATTATTTCGTCTTAAAAGTAAAAGTTTATTGCGAAAAGAAATGTGTGGTGATTTCGAAAAAAAACCCCAAAACCTGCGAAAATGGCGTCAGGTCAAATTGAAAAACACACCATTGAAAACAGCAAGGTCCAAAACCTTCTACATGGAAATTACAGCCCCCCTCCTTGAAAAAAAAGGAAAATCACTTTTTTGCATCGGTAGCACTGATAGCACTGATCTGTCTCCTGTTTTTTTTTTTTTTTTTTTTTTTTTTTTTTTTTTTTTTTTTTTTTTTTTTTTTTTTTTTTTTTTTTTTTATACAGGCCTAGCGGGCTACCAGAACTTCATAGAGAGATCCTTAACGGCTCATTCAAAAGCTATTTCTCATATCTACGTGCTTTTTATAAATTTCCCCATCTGCATGTGCCATATGACACTAAAATGGCACTTATGTGCCATTTCTCCAGGGGTGGCACTAGTAGGCTGCCAGCACATCGTAGACAGACCTTTTATAGCTCATATGAAAGATATTGCTCATATCTACGTCCTTCATATAAATTCCACCATCAATAAGTTCCAAATGACACTAAAAACGGCACTTTTGGTGTCGTGCCTCAAGTGGAAAAGCTGGGGCTATTGTGTTAGCAGAACTTATAAGAGTGACGTTTAATGGCTCCTTTGAAAGCTATTGCTCATATATAGGCCTACCTGTTTTTTTCAATTTTACCATTCGTAAGTGCGATACAGCACTGAAAACAACACTTTTGGTGTCACTTCTTAAGTAGAAAAGCTCTGAAGTACAAAACAGGTACTATTGTAATAGTTATATTCCAGAACCCTTAACTGGAAGTTTACAAGAAACCCTCCCGTACAATCCCCCTCCTAGCCCCCTTAGTAAGTTTCATAAATAGTCTGCTCATCAGTAAGCTACTGAAACATTAGCAGGCTACCACAACATCGTAGATACATGCTTAGTGGCTCAATTAAAAGCTATTGCTTACACTTACTAGGTTTTTAAAAATTCTACCGTCTATTAGATTACGCAGATTCAATGTTAACTAGGTTTTGGAAAGAATTTGCAATGAACCCTTTGTCATGGTTGAAGCATTAGCTGCAACGTAGTAAAGAGCTAACCACAGCCCATAGTAACTAAAAGTTAAAATATGTTAAAACTATCGTTTTTTTCTTCTTTTTTCCAGGCCTAGCGGGTTACTAGAATTCAAAAGCTATTTCTCAAAATGTATGGGGTTTATATAAATTCCGCCGCCTGCAAGAGCCATGTGGCACGAAAAAAATGGATTTTTTATGCCGTTTCTCAGGGAGTGGGGCTAGCGGGCTACCAGAACATCTTAGATTTTCGATAGCTCATATAAAAAATATTGCTCATATCTATGTTCTTCGTGTAAAGTCAACCATCTGCAAGTTTAAAATGGCGCTTAAAACGGCACTTTTGGTGCCATGTCTCGAGTGGGAAAGCTGGGACTAGTGGGCTACGAGAACTTTTTAGAGTGATGTTTAATGGCTCAATTGAAAACTTTTGCCCATATCTGCGAGCTTTTTTATAAATTCTACCATTCGTAAGCGAGATGTAGCACTGAAAACATTACTTTTTGTGCCACTTCTTAAGTGGAAAATCTTGGAAGCATAAAACGGTATCATTGTAATAATTATGGTCCAAAACCCTTTACTGGAGGTTTTCAAGAAAACCTCGCGCAAGTCTCTTCCCCAGCCCCCCTTAATAAACTACGCAATTAATGTCCTACAAACGTCAATATATATATATATATATATATATATATATATATATATATATATATAATATATATATATATATATATATATATATATATATATATATATATATATATATATATATATATATATATATATATATATATATAATATATATATATATATATATATATATATATATATATATATATATATATATATATATATATATATATATATTTTTCAGGAGCATAATTTTATTTAGACATAAATTACAACAAACAAACGCCAAGGAACCTTTCGGTTCGTTAGGCCAACTCCAACTTCCAACACGTAATTCAATATAAATAAACAAAAACAAAACATTATCCCCCGCCGACGGGCAAACAAAACAACGCAACTAGAAATTCCATTATGGCACTAATAAACAAATCAAAAATAAAACAAAAAATAAAAAAAATCAAACAAACTGATAAATATTATTACAAAAATCCCTCAATTTTCCCGGGAAAATGCTTCGGTCATGCTCACGCACAACCCCAATTGGTAAATGACTCCAGGAGCTCGGCAAAACATGCCGAGCAGAGAACTGTGACCGGGTTGTTTCACACTGCGGCCGCCGAAAAGCATCTGCATTTCTTGTATTATAATTGTGAAGATCCACACCAGTTATAAACATGCCATTAAAACACTCTGAGGTAAATTTATTAATAATATCAAACATTAGCATAGATCGATAGAAAAGGAATATACCTGCTAGAGGAAGAATATTCAGTTTCAAATACACATTTCTCACTGAATCTCTCGGTCCATAATTTGCTAAAATCCTAATGGCAGAATTCTGCAAAGCTCTAAGTCGTTTCAGATGGGATTGAAAAGTTGAAGACCATACCGAACAGCAATATAAAAGGTAACAATGGACAAGTGAAAAATACAAAAGTCTAAGGACAATTTTCGGACAAATGTGCTTCAATTTCCTAATAATTCCAACATTACAGGCAATTTTAGATGTTATACAATTTATATGATCTGAAAAACTAAGCGTCTCATCTACAATAATGCCTAAATACCTAGTCGAGTGTACTCTATTAATAAATGAATTCCCACACCTCAACTTATCTATCCAAGGATAATACTTTTTAGAACGAGCAAACAACACAAAATTACACTTCTTAAAATTTATTTTCAGCTTATTCAACCTAGTCCACTTTTCAATCAAACTTATATCATGTTCAACTGCTCGGATCAACTCTTTTTCAGTTCTTGCGCATACCTTTAAATTAGTATCATCAGCAAATAAAACTAACGCTTTTACAGGGATCACATTTGGGTCTCCACTGTTTATTGAATCAACAATATTAGATAAAACTCCACATAGATCATTAATATATACAGCAAATAATAGTGGACCAAGGGGAGATCCCTGTGGGACTCCAGACTCGACATCATATTCACATGTAGCTTGTTTTCCATCATTCAAATATAATTTTCTATCACTTAGGTAAGACTTCAACAGATTCAGAGCTCTTCCTCTTATACCGGCATTATCTAATTTACACAATAGAATTTCATGGTCCACAGAACATATTAAATTACATTGTTCGAGGCATAGTTCTGCCAGTACAGCGCTGGACTTCAGATTAGATTATCATGCGTTCGATTCTAGCTTAGATTTTTTTTCAATCATGGTTTGTCCCTTCTTATGATTACTTTTCAGAAAATCCACTATTTTTGCAAATGTGATGCACTTATTTTTTAAAGAGTATCCAGGGAAGACTGATTTTAAACCTATTACTTATATCTATATGCTTTTTATCAATTTTACTATCCAAAAGTGCCATATAGCCCTAAAATCGGTACTTTTGGTACCACTTCTTAAGTGGAAGAGTTTTGAAGCATAAAAAGGTACCATTGCAATAATTATGGTTAAAAGTCCTTAACTGGAGGTTTATAAAACCCCTCACACATACTCCCCCTCCAGACCCTCTTAGAAAATTAAATAAATAGCCTAGTCATCTTAAAAGTAAAAGATTATTGCGAAAAAAAAAATAACTAAAACTAAAAACTTTTCAACTGATAGTCTACTAAAAATTAAGCTTGAATGATCAACAGTTTTAAATTGGACCTTCAAACTTCACTGCGATAAAGCCTGTGTGCTAGTTCTAATGGCGGTAATTGAGGGGAAGGGACGTCCTTGCCCCTTAGGTTTTTCCTCCTGCCTAGGTTTTGAAAAACACCTTTTTTGGTCATTTCATTGGAAAAGGCACTTTTTTTCATTAAAAAAAAAAAAAAAAATGGGGGAAACAACCCCAAGTGCACTTTATGGGAATGTGCTATCAAGTCAAATTTATAAAAAGCGATTAGGTGTAAATATAAGCTTTTAAATGAGCCCTCTTTTGTTACAGTAGCCTTCTAGTTTCTGCTAGTCAGTAAGTGATTTATAAAGCCCTGTCTTCATTATGGCTTTTTTAGGCGAAGTCGGTCGAGTAAAAACAGCTTTTTGCTCATCGAAAAACAAACGTTCGAAAAACATGTACTGTTTTGTGAAGCATGGATTATGACTTTATGTTATAGACTGAAAATTGTTCGTAGCTGTCAAGGTAGTTTGCAGTATTTTATAGAGGTGTCTCCCCTAGATCGGTGATAATTAAAAATTACATTAAAAATAAGTTTTCAACTGAAACTAAGGAGTGACATTAAAACTTAAACAAATATTCATTATTCCGTATAAATAAAAAAAAAGATCATGGCAGCGTTGTTTCTACAATAAATTTTAATCAAAAACGAACAAAGATTAATTTAAATAAAAACAAAGTTTTTCCGAGAAAAGTAAAGAGCGAAGTTGAAACTTAAAACGGACAAAAATTATTACTGCACAGCCTATCTAATATATATCAGTAAAACTAGTACGAATAAACCAACTAATGTTTCCCTATGCTTTTAGGATTATAAATCAATAGCGCTTTACGGAAAACACAAAATAATATAGGAGTTTTGGCACAATAAAAGCAAACCCATTAAGCTCATTTTTTACAGAATAAAAATATTATCAATCCCTTAGAAATAAAGCAACAATCCATTTTAGGATTGTTGCTTTTTTACGTTTAATTTGGTAACACTTCTACATAGTGGCTCAGTTCAATGACTGGCTCTCGTTTTGGTTCTGCTAAGGACATGTCATGATTAGTTTGTGCACAAGTTCGAAGTAAAGCAATCTTGATAGTATTAGGACTATAGACCAGCTTTAGAATTTGTATCATAGCTTGAAATTCACTGTTGTATAGAGAGAAATAATCGGATTTCCATAGTTCATATTATGTCTTTTTTTATCTTCATTTCAAGTAATACTAAAGCCTATTTCTTACAATTTAAGACTGTATATTACCCACTACTGGTATTATAGCTGGCGAGACCAAAATGCTGCTTGATAAATCAATCCAATATTTCTGTATGCTGTTCAATTACTTCGCGGTTATTAAAAAAATATTTAATTTTACGTTTATGTTTTTAAGACAATTTTAATTATATACTAAAAGTTACTAATGTCACAACTGGTGTACGACTATGGAAAGCTTTATAGATTCGTTTATTGTTGTCAGGCTACATACTCGCTTTAAACTCCCAAATCAATATTCCTGTTTTTTTATACTTGACTTTTGTGTTTTCAGTAAAGCACTAGTTTTTTTATAATCCTAAAAGCACAGGGAAACATAATTAGTTGGTTTATTCGTGCTAGTTTTACTGGTATATATTAGATATGCTGAGAAGTAATAATTTTTGCACGTTTTAAGTTTCAACTTCGCTCTTTACTTTTCTCGGAAAAACCTTTTTTTTTAAATTAATCTTTGTTCGTTTTTGATCTTCGCTCTTTACTTCCCTCGAAAAATCTTCGTTTTTTAATTAAAACCCGTATATAACATCTGCCTGTCATTTTGCAGGTTGCTCTTCCGTCATAGGTGAGTCAGTGTTGCACGGTGAGTCAGAAATTCAACAAAAATACTTCATTAATCCTTACTCTAACTCTAATCAATGTAAACTATTGAATTGATTGTCCAAGACAAACCAATATCTTTAATAGCTCCTTCCCTTGCATATAAATAGATTCAACTTTTACCATTTCAAAATTTTGAATTTAAGCCATTAATGCTTACCATATTTAATTTTGAGACATTCTACAATCAAACACAACATCCGCCTATCTGTTTCGTGGGATGCCTTTCCATCATAGGACACCCCCTTCCAAGGTGTCAGAAATTCAACAAAAATACTTAATTGAATACTTATTTTGGCCCTGCATAAACTAATCAGTGCATCATATTGACCTATTTGTCTTCTGTCACAAAAGCGAATTGTTAAGTAACCGCCCAGTTAGAATTGCATATGGATAGTAAATGAGACTATTTGCGCATTGTATTTGCTTGAGAGTATTGACTTTGGCTAAAAGCTCGCTCAAAGGACACTTCAATCGTGATTGATCAGCAGCTGGGAGGAATAGCATATATCCGAACTGGGGATGTCAAATTTGAGAGAAAAACGGAAGTAATATTTTTGTATCCGTAAAACATGGTAAACGATATAAATGTCAAGAGTAAATTTGAATTGTATTTTTCTTGGAGTAACATTAAAGTGCAATAATGAAACAGTGGCGAATCCAGGGGGAGGGGCAGAGGACCCTCCTCCCCCAAGATTTTTTTCTGCCGCCCTCATTCCTTGTTTTTTGTACTCTTTTTTGGAATAAATGTGGTCAATTATTGGCACCTATGTCACATTGGACCCCCCCCCGAGATTTTTCTTATTGGCACCCTTGTTACTTTGGGCCTCCCCCAAGATTTTGCTCTAGATCTGCTCCTGTAATGAAGATTCATTCGAATGAAGATACACTATTTGAATAGAAAATGGGTTAGAAAACGAAAAAGGGAATTGGAAATACAAAATAAAAGTACACTCCTTAAATACGAAAAGGAGATATAGAATTAAAGCAAAATGAGAGAAGTAGTATTTATCTATATGTCAAATAAGTAAACGATAAAAATTATATTTCGGTCACTGTATTTTTATGTGAAATTTATCACTGTCTATTAAAAGGATTTTATCCCTATTTGAACTTTTATTTATCGTCATGGAAAGGCAGTGTGGTCTTCGAAATTGTCTAATACGCAAACAATAATAGAATACAGAAAACAATAGAAATAACAAGGGTATAAACAATAGAATAGGAAAACAATACAATAATAGAAAAGAAAGAGTTAAGTTGGAAAGAGAAAAATGAATTATATATTCTGTCTAACACAGTAGACAGAATATAGCAGTATGATCATTCTCTATCTCTCCCATTATAAAAACCCGGACAGGGGTGCGAGTGGAAAGAAACAGGCTAAATAAGCTAAGGCAGAAAGAAGTGGGAGGAGCTTTTTGTTCACGATGACCAGAAATGATCTGCAATAAGCTTACTGGTATATTCAGAAACAGGCTAAACAAGCTAAGGCAGAAAGAAGTGGGAGGAGCTTTTTGTTCACGATGACCAGAAATGATCTGCGATAAGCTTACTGTCTATAAACTGTGGCGGGGGATTTCAAATTCAACAGGAAAGACGTAAGCACTATTTCTGAATCTGTAAAATACCCACAAAATGAAAGTATCGCATTACGTTTCTATTAGCATGGGAGTAGGTTTGGAGTTCATTATTCTCAGTACAACACTAGAGGCGTAAAATGATGACCAAATTTCGTCTACATTAACCTTTTATCTAGTAGAGTGGGCTTATTGACGTCAAAATGAATAGTCAATCAAAGTACTTGATGAATGGGTTGAGGTAACCCAACCCGAAACAACCACATATTCACTAACACTTGATTGACATGTCACTCCCACAGCTCGATTGGAAGTAGAAAAATAAAGATATATATTAAGAAAGGGTTCCAAATAGACTCAATACTATCAATCAGGGCCGTACCCATGATCTTTTTTTCGGGGGAGGGTGTATAAAAAGGATTTTTTTCGGGGGTGGGGGTTACAAAAGAATTTTTGGTATGTTTGCCTTATAGTTTGCCTTTTACCACACCCAAGATCTTGTATCGCGAACATGAAACAGTAGCGGTTTTCATAGTCTCTATACCAGACAATATTAGCTTCGGCTCGGTTGGAAACTACATTGTAGCTATATTCTAATTCAATATTTAGTTGGTGTTTTCGTTAAGTTAGGTTAGTTTAGGTTACGTATTTAATATAATGCGGTCTGGGCGGCCCCCTTCCATAATTCTTTGTTGAAGTTTTAATAATTTTGTTGATAAAGTATTATATTTTCATCACATTTTGTTTTATTTCATTAGTATTAACCAAACATTACTTCTCGACAGAACTTGAGTGTGGTGGCTATAAGACACAAGTACCGAATTTTGTCGGGGGGAGGGGTGTACACAAAAAATTCTCACAAAACGTATAAAACTTTGGATGCTGGTTAAGAAAGCGGTAAACACGGCATACATTATATAGGGAAGATGTTTAAGAAACTAGTCAAAGGGTTTTTTTTTCAATAAAGAATTAGATTCCAAACCGTGGTTTGTCACTACGTTTACAATATTTAAACTCTTGTTTTTTTGGGATTTAGGGAGAAAAAAGGTACCTAGGTTAGGTTACGTTACGTATTTAATATATGCTATGCTTTATCCCCCCCTTACCCCCTAATGTGCAAATATATAGCCGAAATTTGTTTCTAAACTATTATATTTTCATCATTTTTTGTTTAATATATTAGCATTAACGAAACTTAACTTATCGCGTGTTTATCGCTTTCTTAACCATACATTGTTTACATTCATTTTTGTTACGTTTTTACGAGTCGGACAAACATTTCTGGGGGGAGGGGGGGGGGGGGGGGTTCAAACCCCCTAACCCCCCTGCTATCAATTACAGTTTGGGGACAATCAAGGAAGGAAATTAGTTTGGTCTTAACTCCTTCTGGGAAAACACTGCATCTCATTAACTTATCACTTCTTAAATGTTGATAAAGATTTTAGATTTCCCTTATACATACATAATTATGTCTTCTTCGGCAAAAATTGCGTATTTTGCAATGCCGGACCGTAGGAGTATATTCCCATTGAAATACCGACTTTGGAAAACTTGGAATTAGACTGAGACGAGTAATTTGGTTATTTCAAAATTCATTCATTTGATTTAGGCATAGATTTTTGACGCGATAGGTACTGTTCTATTAGCTGGGAAGCCCGCGAGATATTGTATAGCGAGCATGATAAAATAAACGAGACAAGCAGGTTTTTTAAACGGAGAATTCCTATGCCGAGCATTGCAAACAGTGGTTTCTCATTCCGTTTACGATATTTAAACTTTAGTTTTTTGGGTTTTTAGGGGGGAAAAGGTACCTAGGTTAGGTTACTATGCTATGCTTTACCCCCACCCAACTGATGCGCTAATATATAGCCGAAATTGGTTTCTAAACTATTATATATTTATCCTATTTTGTTTTATTTCATTAGCATTAACCAAACTTCCCTTCTCGCGGGTTTCCCAGCTAATAGAACAGTACCACGCGATATTACATTGACTTATTATCAGATAATGTATATATAAAATTATTGCAAGGCACGAACAGGAGCAGATAAACAGTCACCAGCAGGGTTGCAAACTGCCGACCTCTCCAGCCAGTGCAAATCAAGGCCCAAAAAGAGTAATTTTCACTCAAAAAAGCGCAAGTAAACAAATTTGGCCACCCGCACGGCTCACTATTCTGATCACTCTTACGTTTTTTAAACATATTAATAAATTACAGGTTCAGACCTGTAGAGAACATACACTCAGCTTTCACCCTCTGCAAGACCTGTCATGCATGCAATCTTCTAAGCCCTAGAAATAAGTAGAGGGTAGACATAGTGGCTCAGCAATACCTTCCCAGGATATACTTTTGGCTCTGGATTCATTCCTGAAAGATTAATTCGCCTAACTCAACTATTTTCAAAGTTAACAAGAAGCCCCTAAACTAGAATTTTACCCTAGCTGGAAAGATAAGGTTTTATTCCTGAAAAAAATGGCAAACACAAGCCCAGAGGGGCCAAATTTGCACTTTGAAATAGTGCAAAAGTCTTTTGCATAATATTTTCAGTTTTAGAATAGACATCGAAAAGGTTGGTTTTGATCGTTGCTCCTCCAGCACCTTTCTGGATACTCACTTTTTCATTTAAAAAAGGAACAGCTTCTGATTTATTTTATTAAATCTGAATTTCCACTTTCCTCTTTTTAAGACTGATCTGCCTAATCTACTTCTTCTTAAATGGCTGGAAACGCTGGAAAAACGACTGGAGGGCTGGGGCAAGGAAGAGATAACAGAGATCATACCGGCTAGCAGTTGTATCTTTTGCAGTCAAATAGTTTAATTTGAAGTTTTTTATGTCGCTAGAACTTTTTCCATCATCATTTCGTAAAAGAGTGATTTTAATTAAAAATTGGCAGAAAGAGTGGTTTTCCCGTCCTTCGAGTGAACGAGTGCTATAAGGTAATGAGTGAAAAAAAAAACGAAATAGTTCCATTCACCAGTCATCTAACAAGAACGGTTTTGGTGTCGCAAGTGACGCTTTTGGTGTGCTACCAATTGATTTTGTCCCTATTTTTTTTTTTGGGGGGGGGGGGTAATAAATTGCTATTACTACTTACTAACAAGACCAGTGGCAATCAATCGGATAATAAGCGGTTTCGCCAGCTTCAGACACCTTAGGAGACATTTGTTGGTGACATGGAGGAAAAAGCGCAAGGAGCTCACTAACTCACATGCTGTCTATAATCTGCTGTAGAATTACACAACTATTGATTTATAGATTTCTAGCGATGAAAAAACAGGAAAACAGGAATATTTCTTGCATAGGGAACTCCACCCACGCAAAAAAAAAAAAAAAAAAAAAAAAAAAAAAACACTAAAAACGACGACAGAGCCCCCTGAACTTTTGACTGCGTGCATCTATATTTCTAGGCATGTCAAGTTTTGGATAAATGATAAATCAAGTTGAACAAAATTTTCTGCACTCACCTCCCATGGTAGCAGAATTTTGAGGCCTGTAGTTTCAAGCTGACAAAACTAAACTCACTTGAATAAGAATTTACTGAAAATACTGACATAATTTAATAATAAAAAAAAAACAGAAAAGAGATATTTCTCCTAAAGTTCAATGGCAAAAAGTATGCTTTAATTTCATTGGCTTACGTCTCGGACGTATTTTTGTATTCCAGTCACGTTATTCCGTAAGCATAGGTCAAAAAGGGAAGCCTGGTTGGTGTAGAATTTTGGTTTGGTTTGTGTAGAATTTCAAACCAATAAAAAGAACTTAAATTTCACCTGATTGGTTCGTCTGTGTGAAATTGTAAACCAGTAGAGAGAGCCCAAACCTCTCAAGTTTAAATTGACTAAAATGGATGCAGATCATGATAAAAGAAAACTTCAAGGCTTGTTTTTGTTTAATTTTAACATTATTAATGAATGTTCTGCAACGTCTACACTAGAGTGGTAGCTCGGTGGAATGCCCCTGATTTTCTCAGATATCTGAAAGCTAAATTTGGCGAAAATATTTTCATGAAGAAAAAAATTCAAAATGTTGCAGCTAGATGTTGAACCAGCACCAGATCTTGTCAAAGCGTTACTCCTATAACCGGCAGAAAATCAAGCAATCAGCATTCATCGTACAAAAAAAAGAAAAAAAAGTGACATATGTGTACTAGTACATATGCTAGTACTTTCTGTGTACTAGTACTATGTCATTATAAATTAGTTTCAGTACATAGTTGCAAAAATGTGCGTAAAAGACCTAAATTTTGAAATTTCCCCTGATTTTCCAAGATGTCGGTAAGAGAAAATAAATATTTCTATTGACGGTAACTGCCACTGAAGAGCTTTCTCTAAAAAACAATCAAAAATTAACTCTGCTAACGAAATTAACTGTTCTACTTATCAGCTATGATGGTAGATACCTTAACGAATCCCCGAGCTTTTAGCGTTTTTCTCATATTTTCTCACTTTCTTCTATGATTCGACCACTTTTTACGTATTTCTTTATTTATATCCCCTGGGGTCCGGGAACTTTATTTTTAAATCCCCGGGGCCCTTTAAACCAAATGCCTGAGTACAAACCTACTAAACTCGTTTGACAACATTAAAAAGTTAATATTAATATATATTTTAGCTATACTCTCTAGATTTGATTAAATTATGTTTGTTCTTTATATAAGGATGCAAGCCACCCCTGCATTGGAGTTTTGTCCTATTACTCCGGGGAAGATAATTTGAGACGGAAGGTTTCGTTGGGAGCACAACAAAAAGTTATAGAAGCAGATGAATGATATTTGTAGTAGAACTTTTAAATATTTTTACATTTTGGAAGAAGAGGTGGCCAGAGATACCCCACAAGCAAAAACACGGGAATATAAAGTAAATAAAAAAAAACATTAAAACAGCTGGTTTAGCCGCAAAATACAAAAAATTAGGGGAGCTATTCTCGAGATATCGTAGTTAGAGAGAAAGTCTAAAGCTAGCACTCTATATATTCCTGTCTGAAAGGTATTGAAATTCTAAAGTTGGCAGTTGAATCCAAGGCCGTATCCAGAGGGGAGACCCCCCCCCTCCCCGAAATGTTTGTCTGACTAGTAAAAACGTAACAAAAATGGACATAAATAAATTTTGTATGCGTTTTTTGTTTTTTTTGTGTGTAAACGCCCCCCAAACAATTTTGGTACTTGGGCATTATATGGGCACTTCTAAAAAGTCAAGTTTTGTTAATGCTAATGAAATAAAACAGGATAAATATATAATAGTTTATAAACTAATTTGGGCTGTATATTTGCACATTAGGTTGGGGAGGGGTGGAGGGTAAAGCACTGCATATATTTAATACGTAACCTAACATAACCTAGGGACCTCCCCCCCATAAACCCCCCAAAAAACAGTTTAAATATCGTATATGCAATGAAAACAACGCTATGCATCCCATTACTTTATAGCGGTGTCTTGAATTAACCCGTCAAAAACGGGGTTTTCGTGACTGATTTCCTTGTAACTGCCCATATAATGCCCAAGTACCAAATTTTTTTTTAGTAAAACCCCCTCCGAAAAAAAATCCTGGGTACGGCCTTGTTCAATCACAACACTTAACTACTCTGTATTTAAGACTGCAGCTACGTTTAGATAGGGCATTCAATCAGATGAAAGAGGCCCGTCTACCCCTTTTAGGAAAATTTCTATTGTAAGAAATAATGAAGAAAAACACCGTCTACTTGCTCCTTATATGTAAAGAAGGGAAATGGGATGCGCCATTTGTTCCTTTAATTTCTTAAGAGATCTAGCTACGTGTAGCTTCTAGGTATTTTGAGGTTTTCAAGATTAAATAAGGTATACTAATATACCTGAGTAATATATACAATAATATCATAATAATAGTGAGTATAATAATACTCAGGTATAAACTATTGATTAAAAAAAACACTTAAGGCGTCTGTAGAACATCTTAAATGTGGTAGTCACTTGTTACTCGCTTTGTGTGATTTTCATAAGTGTGTGTTAGTTCATATCTCTCATTATGGCCTAGCGGTCTTACATTAATGAATTATTATTGCAATCACAGCAAGAGCTAGGATAAAATAGTGCCGATGTGCGGTGTTTTCTAGTCCGACGAATTATCACTCATTAAGATATGGCTTGGCCTCGGGTGTGGCTTAAAACTAGTACGTATATGCTCTAAATTTAAAGAGGCTGGCATCCTGAGAAGTTTTTGGATTATCGTTTCAATTTTTTCAGGAAATGGAGTCCGGTACTTACGCGTTATAGCGACCACACCAAAGAAGTGAAGTTAGGTTAATCATAATGAAATATATGAAATGAAATATACTAAAATACGATGAAAATATGATACTTTAATATAAAAATTATGAAACTACAACAGAGAATTATGGAAAGCAGGCCGCGAAGAACGCATTATATTAAATACCTGACCCAGCCTAACCACCCCTATATATTAAATAGTTAATTAAAATATACCTGCATAGATACCGTTTATCTTGCTCAAGCTAAGCTGATTATCTCCGAGAGGACACATTAAACCGGTTTCACTATAGATCAAGAACAAAGTGTGGTCACTATAACACGTAAGTACCTATAGTTTTTTGTACCAATCCCCATCTTCCCTAAACAAGTAAATAAACTGAAGAACAGCCGAGTTACTTGTCCCGGCCTAATTGGATTCTCATTTCCTAAATATAATTTTAACTGATTTATTGAGAATAAAGACGTAACCAGAGGGTACCCAATTGACCCAGAACCCCTATAATTTCCGAACAGATAATTCTAGTTTAAAAAGAAGAATGGATGAAAATATAAACATATTTTCACGCTCACTTCAAGTAGCACCGATCCCCAAAATATGGGGGTAAAGGTATTTTTCTTTTCTTTTTTTCGAAGATATAAAAAAAATGCTTTTCAAAATCTGGGGGGGAGGTCTTTTTTGTTTTTTCGTATTTTTTTATTTGGCAAATATACAACATAGGTATTTTTCAAAATGTGGGCAGAAGTCCCCCCTCCTCTAGAATAGGGAAACGAAAAAAAAAGAAAGCAATTAAGCTTCAGGATTAAGGAAGAATAAAATTAAACAATAGCTTTTTCAAAATTTGCATATGATGCTCTTCATCCCAGGATCTGACCTCAGGATACCTGTGACTGTTGCTGTTGCCTATTTTAAGTTTTTAGCGGACGAAACGAAATCATTATCCACTCCGTAAAAGCAAGTTTCCCCAATCACCGTACTCGCAGCATTCATGATAAAACAAAAACATTTATTATGTGCAATCACACAGACTTACCCGTCGAACGGCACGATTCTGCGATTTCAGCGCGGCAACATGTGCCATAAGTCCTTTCTATCCACTTGATCCTCTAAATCACGAATGATCCTAACAGAGCTCCTAAACAATCCACTAAGGAGCGCACTTCACCGGACCAATCAGAACACAGCTAATCCCTATCCCAAAAGCAAATCTCTTCCAATTTAGTAGATGTGTCGCACTTACCCTCAGCCCTAGATATTCAATACAATTGAAACACTAATTCTTTTATCCCAAGTTGAGATAGGCTGCGGGTGGATTATTAAACTATCACATCTGCCTGTTTTTACTAGATCAGTACAATGAGTTTAGTACAGAGTTTATTATTTATAAAAATGCATTAAAAAACAACAAGAAATATTGTTTTTGAAATGAAAATTCAAAATGCTTCAATTTAGACAACAAAGGGAAGGCTGTATAAAGGAGGGTTTGAACCCACTCCCCGAAATTTTTGTGCGACTTGTAAAAGTGTAAAAAATGCATATAGCTAAATTATTATTTATAAAAATGAACTAAAACGTAACAAAAGTATATAGTTTTTAAAATGAAAACAGTAGCGCAAATAGAATTTTTTTAAATATTTCAATTTAAGCAATATAGGGAAGACAGTATCCAGGGGCGGGGGGTAGGGTTCTGGGTTTGGACCCTCCCCCCGCCCTGAATTCTTAGTCCGACTCGTAAAACGTAAAAAATGCATATAGCCAAATTTATTTAAGTGTTTTGGTATAATCAACCCGAAAAAAATACCAACCCTCCAACCAAAAATCCTGGAAATGCCCAAGAAAAAAGGTGCACAAAGTTTGTTTTTTACAGGGGGAATCCAGAGGTTTTTTCAAGGGCAAATGTGCTTACATGTAAAAAGCTTAGTTTCTCAGGTGGCCCCTCGGATCAACTCCCTTTGTGCATGTAGAACGAACAAAAGGGATATCTATTTCTAATTTTTATCAGATTTACAGCTTCGGTCTGCAAATGGAAGCCTCAAAGTTTTCACGGTGCTATCATATATTATAGGCCTAAGCTAAATTAACTGCCAATATTGGATTTTTTTTTGCCACGTATCCGTAGGATATGTGACATTATATGTCACACCCGATATGACGTCAAGTATAAAGCATAATAAAAATAGATGAAAATATTGAAATATATCAAACCCGTCTATGGTCAGAAGTTTAGATCCAATGTATAAAAACTGTAATCAATTGTATGACAGGGAATTTTAGCTTTTTTCTAAAAACAACAAAAAAATATGCACCATATTTCTCTTATTGAATCAGAAATCTGTTCAAAATAAAACTGAAGCAAGAAAAAAATAAAAGTGATGCTGTTACGCTTAATATATACGTTTTTAAAGTTGTTATATCGGGCTTTATTTATATGACTTAAATTTTTTAAAAACAGTATATAATAATTTTTAAAATAATATAAAAACAATTTCAGATCACAAATATTGAAAACTTAAACTTAGAGATGCGCCCAGATAAGTGGGTCAGTTAAGCCCTTTTCAGTAGATTGTGTTTTTAACAAAGTGTTGGCATAGGCTTCAAGCCAGTGCAAGATTTGGTGGGCTAAAAATCAATTGAAAGAATCACACCAAAATAAAGCCCAATAAAACATAGATAATAAATTATTCACAATAGGCTACAAGCCTGAATACAAAAACGCCCATTTTATAGAGAAATCATTTATTTTTCTGTCAAACTTAGAAAGTCGTTCTGATTGTAGATAGACTATAGATTAATATTTATTATCTTGTTTTTTTTCTGAAAACAATAAAAGAAAATGTGTCCCCTACTTCCCTTATTCAATAGAAAACCTGTTCTAAATAATGGTACTGTGAAAAAAAAATCAAATGCAATAATTTTGGGAGAACAAGAGGCTGAATCATAAGGCACAATGCAAAGTACAGAATTTCCGAGTCTGGCTTATTGATTGCAATTTTTTTCGTCTTTTTTCTAATTGTGATTAGGAGGAGGGTATAGTGAATAAACAGTAATGTAGTGATTAAGTCTTTTATTTTGTATAAAGCTAAATGGTCAACCATAGATACACAAAGGTCAGGACTTCAAGGAAATCTTCTCCAGCTAGCAGGGAGGCCAGATTTCTAAAAATCGGCATTGTCATATTCTTTTTCCTAGGTTTGTGCCGGGACAGAGTACAAGTTCCATGCTTCTAGCAAGCGGTTACCCATTCTCAGAAAGATCAATTCTTGCATGTCGAGGTAGGACCGTTAAATTCAAGAATATATTTTGACATTACTAATAAAAAAATTCTTCATCATAACAGCTGTCGTAGGTTATTCGACTTTACTAAAGTCACATTTTTCATTCCTCATATTTACACTGATATCAATCACTGAAATCATTTCACAATATTTCAAACACTGAGAACCCCAAAAATGCTTCCAGAGCTTAGATTTATCCACAAAATGACTTAGAAAACAATACTTTTATCAAAGATTTGCCACCTCACACTCCGTGAAAAAAATGCTGACTTTCTATTTACTGAAAAAAAAGCAAAAATTCTACAAGATTCAACTGTTAAAAATTTGAGCCTTTTTTTAAGCAAAAAATGAGCAAATTGTTTTGCAGATCAACAGTTCGACACTAAAAAAAAAAAAAAAAACACCATCATAATCTTTCTCAAGGACAAAGGGGGTAGATGCGACCAGGAAGGGGCCAGGGGCGATGGACCCTCTGGGAAAAGAGACAATTTTATTAAATGTATCAAAAGACGAAAATGAGAGATACGCCCCTTTACAGCATGGTACAGACAGAACTCAGGTAGTACTTGCTCAACTTGGGAAAATAATATGGCAGCACTCTTTTGGAGATGGGGCCCAAGAATAACCACGGTATGGCACTGCGGTAACATGCGGTGACCGCGGTAACATGGAACTGTTTTTTTTTTGTTTTTTAATAAACATGCTGATTCTAAAGGATACTTTTCGCTTTAGATTTTATCAGTAAAAGTTGTAAAAATAAAGATGCGTTAAATGATTTACTGAAGGACTGATTGAAAGACATAGGCTAACGCAAATAATTGTCAAGGTAGGTAAACGAAACTGTCAGAAGTGGATCTACGCCCGGAAATGTAAAATTAAGCTACTATCTTCATCCTTTCTACCCTCCAGGGCACTGACTCTTTATGGACTAAGAACATTTTTGTGCAATAGAATAGAGAGGAGAATAGAACTTTCAGAAATGGATTTACAGTCCAAGTAAGAATAGGAGGATACTTAGGCCTATTTAGTAGCCGGGCAACACGCGAGAAGAACCGCATATAGAATCATAAAGATGCTCTTGAAAAACAGGTTTCCGCTGCCTAGTGAGGTATTGCTTGCTCTGTGAGAAATATTCAAACTTAGTTTTTTGGGATTAAAGGGGCAAAAAAAGGTACCTAGGTTAGGTTATGTATTTAATATATGCTATACTTTACCCCCCCCCCCCCCGTAATGTGCAAATATATAGCTCAAATTTGTTTCAAAAATATTATATTTTTATCATACTTTGTTTTATTTCATTAGCATTAACCAAACTTCAAATCTCGCGTGTTGCCCGGCTACTAAATAAGTACCAATAGGAGGAGGTATTTTCTATCTCTCACCTCACAGCCAACAAATGAAAGAACTGCTGCAAGAAATAAGTGCAAGAAATTATGCAAACCCACAGAATCAACCAACTTTCGTGCATTACTTAGGGTTAACCTATATCCAGGCGTTATGGGGTTGGAGTGCAATTTCCATCGTAGCTTTGCACCTTTACATTTGGAAAGTGTTAAATGGGGAGTCAAATAGCATTGCTCTTTCGTAATTATTATTAAAAAAAAAAACAAGTTTCCACAAGTGGAAGAAAGGAGCAACACCAAAACTTAATACGAACTTAAAACTTATTACTTAAAACTTAACAAAACTTAAAACTTATTACTTAAAACTTATTACTTAAAACTTAACAAAACTTAAAACTTATTATTCCGTAGATAAGGGGGACTCAACCCGACGATATGTTTTATGAATTATGACAGAGAATAAAAAAAGCATCAAATGATGTTTTCACTTGCATTCTAGCTAAATTATATGACCCACTGCAAAGTTACCATGAAATTTACCCACCCCTACTCCACTAATGCGTAAATATGCCCTGAATTGGAATACACTCTGAATTGTCGACGGCGAAGTTTCGAATCGCAAAATTCAGCGCTATTTTTGTCGACGGCATTTGAAAAACTTGAAACATTAGGAAAACGGTTTATACTGGGTCAATGAGGTTTGGGTATTGACTGGGTCAATGAGGTTTGAATTGATATAAATAAGTATTTTTGGAATACATTACTCTTGAACAACTTATTTATAACTTAGTGATACGTTTTCAACAGCTTTTCAATAACTTAACTAGTATTGATAACTTCTTTGTGTGGTTACAAAAATGAAATACTTTTGGGGCCACGTTAGGGGCTCAAGATGCAATTTGCGACAGAAGCAATTAATGAATTATGAAAGAGCATAAGAAAAGGCATCAAATAATGTTTTCACTTTCATCCTTTATAAATTATAGTGTCACCTGCAAATTTACCATTTTTTAAAGTAATATAAAATTTTAGCGCAAAGAGCGGGGGGTTGAGGAGAGGGGAGCCCCCCTCATATACGGAATAATTTCTGTTCGTTTTAGATTTGAATGTTGCTCCTCACTTTCAGTTGAAAAGCCTTTGTTTCTAATTTAATTTCATATCGGTTTTCAAATTATACCTAACCAAGATGAGATGTAGACTATCGCCCCACCAACCCCCATCTCGTTGCTAGTAAATTGTGTATAATAGTAATTGTATATTGACTGGTAGCGTAAAAATTTATAATTCCACTAACTAATTCTGATTTGTCCAAGATAAATAAAGTTTCAAGTTTGCTAAATATCTTCATCGTGCCCCTCCTTCGTCGCATACTGTTTTTTAGCATAAAATCAGCGGGTTACAAGAGTACAAGTCCCATTTGAAAAGCTTCAGGAGCAAACTGGTCAACTATGATCTGATTATTGGTAAATATCTACGAAATCATATTATTGAGTTAGGACTAAAGTGAATACACCATTCGATGCCTTTTTTATGCTGATTACGAATATAATAAGCATTTCTATCGGAAATGAATTTCAGCCCCCCCCCCTATATATGCCAATTCAGAGTTAGGTTAGGTATAGCCTATATAGGGGGGGGGATTAAGGTCTACGAAATCATATTATTGAGTTAGGACTAAAGTGAATACACCATTCGATGCCTTTTTTATGCTGATTACGAATATAATAAGCATTTCTATCGGAAATGAAATTCAGCCCCCCCCCTATATATGCCAATTCAGAGTTAGGTTAGGTATAGCCTATATAGGGGGGGGGATTAAGGTCTACGAAATCATATTATTGAGTTAGGACTAAAGTGAATACACCATTCGATGCCTTTTTTATGCTGATTACGAATATAATAAGCATTTCTATCGGAAATGAAATTCAGCCCCCCCCCTATATATGCCAATTCAGAGTTAGGTTAGGTATAGCCTATATAGGGGGGGGGGATTAAGGTCTACGAAATCATATTATTGAGTTAGGACTAAAGTGAATACACCATTCGATGCCTTTTTTATGCTGATTACGAATATAATAAGCATTTCTATCGGAAATGAATTTCAGCCCCCCCCCTATATATGCCAATTCAGAGTTAGGTTAGGTATAGCCTATATAGGGGGGGATTAAGGTCTACGAAATCATATTATTGAGTTAGGAATAAAGTGAATACACCATTCGATGCCTTTTTTATGCTGATTACGAATATAATAAGCATTTCTATCGGAAATGAATTTCAGCCCCCCCCCCCCCCTATATATGCCAATTCAGAGTTAGGTTAGGTATAGCCTATATAGGGGGGGATTAAGGTCTACGAAATCATATTATTGAGTTAGGACTAAAGTGAATACACCATTCGATGCCTTTTTTATGCTGATTACGAATATAATAAGCATTTCTATCGGAAATGAAATTCAGCCCCCCCCCTATATATGCCAATTCAGAGTTAGGTTAGGTATAGCCTATATAGGGGGGGGGGGGATTAAGGTCTACGAAATCATATTATTGAGTTAGGACTAAAGTGAATACACCATTCGATGCCTTTTTTATGCTGATTACGAATATAATAAGCATTTCTATCGGAAATGAAATTCAGCCCCCCCCCCCCCTATATATGCCAATTCAGAGTTAGGTTAGGTATAGCCTATATAGGGGGGGGGATTAAGGTCTACGAAATCATATTATTGAGTTAGGACTAAAGTGAATACACCATTCGATGCCTTTTTTATGCTGATTACGAATATAATAAGCATTTCTATCGGAAATGAATTTCAGCCCCCCCCTATATATGCCAATTCAGAGTTAGGTTAGGTATAGCCTATATAGGGGGGGATTAAGGTCTACGAAATCATATTATTGAGTTAGGAATAAAGTGAATACACCATTCGATGCCTTTTTTTATGCTGATTACAAATATAATAAGCATTTCTATCGGAAATGAAATTCAGCCCCCCCCCCCCCTATATATGCCAATTCAGAGTTAGGTTAGGTATAGCCTATATAGGGGGGGATTAAGGTCTACGAAATCATATTATTGAGTTAGGAATAAAGTGAATACACCATTCGATGCCTTTTTTTATGCTGATTACAAATATAATAAGCATTTCTATCGGAAATGAATTTCAGCCCCCCCCCCTATATAGGCTAAACCTAACCTAACCCTGAATTGGCATATATAGGGGGGGGGGGGGCTGAAATTCATTTCCGATAGAAATGCTTATTATATTCGTAATCAGCATAAAAAAAGGCATCGAATGGTGTATTCACTTTATTCCTAACTCAATAATATTATTTGGTAGATATTTACCTGATTATTTTAGTTGTTGTTGTAGTTAAACTTACATTATTTTTCGTCACCTTCTTTTCTTTATTTTTACTTCATCTATTCTTGTTTGTATGATGGGAAATAAAATATTTACACACATACATACAAGTGATTAAAGCGACCGTATGCATTTGAAGAAACAATGAATGGCGTAAAATTAGCTAGGACGCCACATTTTCTAAATGAAAGCATCCCCAGGGATTATCTAGGCTCTGGATCCATTCCTAGGAATTTCACTGGCTATCATCAACTAGCCTACTTTTCAAGAACAACAAAAGACCCTAAATTAGAATTTCAGTTGAGTTAGGTAAATTATACAAATTGGTTGTAAGTGCGACACATCCATATGATCCTACCCTTTAACTTTTTTTCTTATTTAAATCCAGCACAGAGACACGAAACACCAGACCATGAGATACACTACTTTGATGCTGCTACAAGATTTACAGAGTACTTAGTGGACCGTCATACGGTACAAACCCCGGAGGCTACTCAAAAACCTCAAAGAAAGCAAAACAATGCGGAATTGCAAGCTACCCACGGCATGACATTTAAGGTACCTTCAAATTGCGTAAACTTTCTCCGCAGGTTCGGAAAGGTCATTTTTCTTGTACCCATGGGTACATCAATATTGTTGATAAATGAAGCGAGTACTAGACCAGCAAGTGTGTGTTGGCAAAATGTTCAAATATTTGCGAAAACCATAGGTTTTTCTGTGGGAGCGTTCCTTGTGGGTTTATAAATGCGGAGAATGGAGGATGGGGCTTCACAATGAATTTGGGATTCGACAAAACTAGAGTTGGCCTCTTCTGAAGGAAATATGCTAGACAGATGAAAGTAGTATTCCAAATATCATGGTCACTTCTGGAAATGAACCCCCCCCCCCAACTGGTAATGGGAGGGGGGCTGGTACTGGTGCATCCTGTGGACACCGCGAAGAAGTCAAGTTTGGTTAATGCTAATGAAATAAAATAGGATGATTATATAATAGTTTAGAAACAAATTTGTGCTATATATTTGCACATTAGGGGGGGGGTAAAGCATAGCATATCTAAATATTTAACCTAACCTAGGTACCTTTCTCCCTCCTAAATCCCAAAAAACAATGGTTTAAATACTGAGAAACCACGCTTTGACATCAATTTATCTAGCAAGTCACCCGTTGTCTGCTAATGAAATTGCAGTTTGAAGGGTTTCGTGACTGGTTTCTTTGATACAGTATATAGCGATGCCCGCATAATGCATCAGTACTGGGGGGTTTAGTTTTAAATAAAAAACTAAAAGAAAATACCAAAACCAAATATGATGAAAATATAATACTTTATCAACAAAATTATGAAAACTACAACATGGAATTATGGGAGGGGGGCCGCACAGACCGCATTATATTAAATACGCGACCTAAACTAACCTAACCAAAATACAAACTAAATATTTATTTAAAATATAGCTACAATGTAGTTTCCTCCCGAGTTGAAGCAAATATTGTCTGGTATAAAGACCATGACAACCGGTTACTGTCTCATGTTCGCGATACAAGATCTTGAGTGTTGTTGCTATAGGACAGAAGTACTAATGTTACTTTTTAATTGTTACTCTAATTCTTAGTAATTCTTACTCTTATTCCTACTTTATAAAATGCAGCATATTTCTATTAACCAGATTACCTTGTTTCTTTCCATTATTATCCATTTTTAAAATCATTTCAAATATTATTCCCGGGCATAAGGCCTTGGGGGGGGGGGGGGGGGTGTTCGATATTTTGTTTTTTGGTTAGATTAATCAGTCTCACCTTATTTTATCACAGTTCTATTGTTCTCACTCAGTTGAAACTCAATTTAATAAAGGGGAGATGAATAAATCCATTTTAACTACGAAAAATGGCGTCATCACGAGATTCAAAACAACAGAGAAATACATCGTTAGTGGCTATACCTGGAACTATCAGGGGGTGGGCGCATTGTTAGAAAAGTGACCGTAATATTTGGAAAGAGCATAAAGTAAGGATTCTAGTGGTGCTACTTTTGTCTGTTTGGCATGTTTCTTTCAGAAGAGGTCAACCACGGAATAGTAGCCCAGTAAAAAATTGGGCGCTTTGAAATTCTGTTTGCTTGTCTTATCACAGACATTCTGGAGAGGACGAGACTGTAGGAAACATTCCTTTTTATAAACATTTTTGAGCTTTGGGCTTTTAACATTTTGAGCTTTTAAATATTTATAGCACGAACAAGTGAGAAATAGCTTTTTTTAATGTTCAAAATGTACAAAAATATTAAAAGGAAAAATGTTACCACAGAACATGTTAAAAATGGAGCTCTCTCTAGTGAAACTTTTTTAAGCCCAGAGCAAGGGTGTATCCAGGATTTTTGTTCGGGGGGTATTTTTTCGGGGGGCGGGGGGCTACCAAAAAATTCAAAAACGCATCGAAAGTTTGTTCATATGCATTCTTGTTACGTATTTACGAGTCAGACAACAATATCGGGGAGAAGGTACAACCCCCATAGACTCCAGGATATGGCCTTGGCCCGAAGGGTTACTTTGCCGTCTAATTTACATCATTATTATGGCTTCTCCTCTTCCGAAAGAATAACATTCTTGGAAGGAAATTTTTGGAAATTTTTGAATTTCTGAATTTACCCTGATTGGAACACCATAGTGTTGGGTCTTAGTTAAAATAAACCAAGGAAAAAATGAATTTAAATATTTGAGGTCACAAAGTTGAAAAAGGAGAAACAAATGCCTTATTTTCGGCAACATTTTTTGAAGGATCGATTAGTACAGCTTGGGTGCCTGCAGAGGGTATGCTAGAATGAGTATTTGTCCTGTACTGGAAAACCCAAGAATCCCCGATAAGAGAGCGTTTTCCCCCAGCCCTTCATTCCCCGGGGCATATGTCACACATATGTGTCACACAGCTTTAATAATAAAACAAACGTTATGTTGGCTATTTTGCGAGCATTTGATCTTGTATGCATTCAAAGTTTAAACCATTTTTTTTTTTTTTTTTTTTTTTTTTTTTTTTTTTTTTTTTTTTTTTTTTTTTTTTTTTTTTTTTTTTTACCGAAATAGACTTGGTTCTCTTAAACAAAACCTATCTCCCTCTCCATATTATAAACACTTTCTCGTTATGATAACGATACTGCAAGTGGTAAACAAAAAATAACAAAAAAAAATCTCTCTTTTTGTTCGAATGTTACAAAATTTTACACTACACATATATTTTTGATATTCTAACGGAGGGGATGCTGCCCACTCCCTCTTTCCATGTGAGCACCCTTCCTAGCAGAAACAAATTACATAATTATGAGAATGTGATAATGCATTTTGATTTGATTATTCATGGAAAGAGACTTGATTAATTACGATAATTTCCATCTTACCGGGATTGGTAAGAAGGAAACAAAATTTGTTATTTTTATGAAATATCTTAAATGAATTGCTTTATTAAATAGGTTTAACAGCTTTTTAACAGCAGGTTTAACAGCAGGTTTAACAGCGGTTTTTAAATAGGTTTTTAAATAGGTTTAACAGCAGGTTTAACAGCGATTTTTTTTAGGTATGTACAGATAAGTTCATTGAAAATGCGTGCTGGTAATTACACATTAGGGCAGCAACCCTTTATCGAACAATCCTACACAGGGTAGTAAACTCTGTTTCGCACAAATTTCTGGATATTCTTCTGCTTACTTTTGCATATGCCTGCTGATCCAGAGGTTATTAAGAAACAACTGGCTGAACTCATGGGCGTAGGCAGGATTAGGCAGCATATTGTCTAGGGGGGGGGCAGTCGATAGTGTGATGGAGTTTTATCAACTGTTCGATAAAGGGTTCTGGAAATAAAGGATAAACTGTTCTGGAAAAAACAATATCCAGAAACTGTTTCGCACAAATTTCTGGATATTCCATCCTCTGCTTACTTTTGCATATGCCTGCTGATCCAGAGGTTATTAAGAAACAACTGGCTGAACTCATGGGCGTAGGCAGGATTAGGCAGCATATTATCTAGGGGGGGGGGCAGTCGATAGTGTGATGGAGTTTTATCAAACCATCTGCTTTTTCAGCCATATCTAATGTAAATTTGAAGGTCTAGGGGGGGGGGGCAGCCGCCCCCCTGCCCCCCCTGCCTACGCCCATGGCTGAACTTTAGGTAATATTAGTAATTTTACAAGAAGCCATACTTTTATTCTATCTGAAAGTTGGCATAAATGAAAAATATTAAGAAAGGACAAACGAAAATAAGAAAAATTTTGTATTTTTGTTTACCAAAAAATATAAAGGTACTCCTGCATTATTCAGAACACACTCGAGAAGTTAGCTGAATTTACGATCTATCAAAACCGGTTTTATAGCCACAAAGACAAATGACGGGTGACAGAATGCAATGGACTTGCATAATTTGGGCTATATATTTGCGCATTGGGGGAGGGGGTAAGGTTAGGTTCTTTTACCCCCACACCCGCCTAATGTGCAAATATATTGCCCGAATTGTGTTATTATATTAACTAAAGTATTATATTTTCCTCATATTTTGGTATATTTCATTAGGATTAATCTAACCACTTCTTGAGTGTCTTCTGAATAATACAGGAATGCCGATATAAAATTTGGGAGAATGCAGTTTCAAATTTGAGACTCAGGTTCAAGTTTCTAAGAATGCTATTTCTGCGGCCATATTTTTTAGAATTATGGTCTAAAAATACGACAATGTTGAGCAAGTTGACGATAATGCTGTTTTGAATTAGATATTCAAGTTCAAGTTTCAAAGAATGCTAGGTCTCCCGCCATTTTTTTTATGAATAGTGCGAGAATCATGTATTGCGTTTTCAAAATGACAGTAAGAAGGGCAGATCACGTTGACGACCCTGACAATTCCCAAAAACTCATCACTAGCGTTGACAAGTGTTTCACAGAAGGGTTGAGGTTGTCCAAGTTACCCTGGATTTCAGGGCGATGAAGCAGTTGGCAATTAAAAAAAACTACCATGTTTTGTTTTGGTTAAATTTTTTTGTAAATTTGTTTATACATAAATCTTTTCCGGGTTTGACACCTGTATGTTTTTCAAAACTTCTTAAAGAAGGGTAGCATAATTATGCAACAGGTAATTTTGAATTTCAAATTGCTTGGTTTTTTAGTTGATCAGAATTTTCAGTTGCAGAAGTTTTCAGTTGCGAGAATTTTTTTTGAATAATAACCGCGATTTAAGCGATTCTGAGCTGGAATTTTTCCCATGATTATCGGATAAAATTTCATATCACTCAGATATGATAATCAGAAATTTCACTCAGATATGATAATCAGATAAAAATTTTTCAGATAAAAATTCTTTTAAATGTTTTCACTTATAACTTTAATAAAACAAAAATTAATTAAGATTTTAAGGAATAAATATCAGCATATGTATATTAAACTGACAATGCACATTTTTTTTCGGTAAATTCATTTGAGTTTTTTTCCGTAAAGCACAAATTATATTCTGGCTTCTAGAAAGCATAGGGTTTAGAACCCTACTCAGATTAGTTTCTGCTCGTTTTGAGTTTAACTTGTTTTAATTTCTGTTTGTTTTTGGTTTCATTTATTTATTGTTAATGATTTGGGGTAGTTGTAGGCATGGTAGATTATTTGATTCTATTTTTGTTCATTTTTGGCTTAATGGAGTTCTTTACTTTTTTTTGAAAAACGTATTTTGTGCAAAAAGTTTTTTTAGATTGATTTCTGAATAAAAACTGAAGAAATTGCTGGTTTAACTTTTTATTTACATTTTTTTATATTTTAGAAAGAATAAAGCTTGCTACTTGAGTAAGTTGAATAAACATAATACGTTAGAGATTTACCTTAATGTTGTTCTGTATATAATAGCTAAATTTGAGCTAAAAGTTTTGGTCCAAGAGTTACTGAGGTGAATATTATCAGACAAGTACGCGTGCATTTTTTTTTTTGAAGGGGGAGGAGATATTTTGGAAAGGCAAAACTTAAAACAGCAGAATATAGGCAAAATTATGGAAAATATAAGAAATTACAGGGTAAATCCCTAAACTCACGCGATCGGAGCGTGATTGAGCACAAAACTGTCGACTTGACTACCCATCCTAGAAGTCGTAGATGTCAAATTATTCAAAAAAAAACCCTCATCTTGAGTTAAAAGTTTCGTGGAGTTTTTTTTTTTTACTCTCATGACCAAGGCCATATCCAGAGGATGTTAGAGGGTTTGACCCCATCCCCGAAATGTTCCTCTGACTCGTAAAACGTAACAAAAATAAATATAAACAAATTTTTAATCGCTTTTTGAGTTTTTTTGTGTATACCCCCCCTTCCCTTCCGAAAAAAATCTTGTATAAAACACCTCCCGAAAGAAAAAATCATGGATACGGCCCTGCTCATGACTATTTTCAAAAAAATGAACAGACTTTGTTTTTGCTTGTCCATCTTCGATATATTGTTTTTTATTATTATTATTATTTTCATTCATTAACAAATTGTTTTGCCATTTGTGCGACACCGTTCACAACGACATTTCTTGGCTCTTATACAATGTTTTAAGCATTTTTAAATTACAAAAATTGCAAAACAATAATAAATTTGCCAAACTGTTCCAGAAAACGCCATTTATTTGTCCAGAGTAAATTGAAGATAAGATATCATCTTAAATAAACAGCAGCCACTTCACTGGCTACAAAATTTTCAAAAATTTAAAACAGACATTAACAAAATTATGGTTTGAGAGTATTTACAAATATGCGGATCACCAAACCCCAAGATAAAACATAAAAAAGACGAACAAAAACAGTTATAAAACCACAATTCCGGTGTTAATAACCGTCATGCGAATATTTGGTAACTTGACTTCTTTCCACAAACCACTAAACCAAGAAAAAAAATCCGAATAATCAAATAGCAACCCACTGAAGACAAAAAGTATAAGAAAAGTAAGCTAGGGATAATCCCAGGGCCATATAAAGAGCGAGACATTCGATTTAGACCCCCTTCCCCGAGATATGTTTAGCTTTTTCCACCGCTTGGAGTTTGTAAAAGAGCAATTGTTCACTTTTTCAAGCGAAGATGGTTTCCCGGTATAATAAAATTATGAAATCATAATATATCATAATATATAATAAATCATAATATATATATATATATATATATATATATATATATATATATATATATATATATATATATATATATATATATATATATATATATATATATATATATATATATATATATATATATATATATATATATATATATATATATATATATATATATATATATATATATTATATATATATATATTTATATATGTATATATATATATATATATTATATATATATATATATATATATATATATATATATATATATATATATATATATATATATATATATATATATATATATATATATATAATTTTTGTTGATATATGTATCAATACACATATACTCATACAATCATATAATTGTATCATACAATTGTATCAATACACATACAATAATACATTGTGCTAGTCCCCCCAAAAGCTCCTTGGCTTGTAATTAGGGGAGCACATACGGATCACAAACTCATAGAACAATAGCCAATTGTGAGTGACTTAATATCCATTGCACATTTTTTATGGGTTTTTTTAATTTTTGTTGTCTCCCCCCCCCTCCAGGAAAAAACCCTCAGGAAAAAGTCCTGGATGCGGCCCTGTTTAATTCCTTTTGGTTAATGGGAATATTTCTGGTCTACGCTGTTATTTTGAAATTAAAAATTACTATTAAATCCCAAAACAAGCAGAACGTATTCCAAATAGGAGAGGAGTTATCCCTTCCATATCTTCTACTCACGGTCACAGAAAGTTCACAGGGCGCTCAATACATCGGAAAAGGAGAGTTAGTCCTTTTTTTTATAAGTCGAAAGTGATTAGAGTAATGTAAGAGAAATATCAACAATATTCCATCTGTGTGTGTGTATGTATTGCCTAGAAAAACCAAGAAACACATAATTTTAAATAAAATAATCAGTAACAAAACTAAGAATAAATCCGATACCACCCACAAAATGTATTTCTCTGAAAACAACTGGCCAATCCCTGCCCTGAGAAAATTTGAAACTGCAAACTTACATTTTTGAAAGTTAATTCAAGCTGTAAATCTCAACTACAAGTAGTGTATCCAATAAGGATAAAAGTAAATTTCCTCCTCTTACCCTTTTAGAGCCCCCCTTACCCCTGATAGAAATCTTATTTAGCCATTTTATTCAAAGTAGTCACAATGTCTAATAGCTATGTCTCCGGGGATGCAATGCCCCCCAGCACCCCGGGGCAAGAAATATAAACTGTGCCATTTTGCCATTTTTACCTACAGGATTTATCAATGAGAAAGGGGGAAATGTTTGTTCCTGAGTGTTTCCAAAAAGGCTAAGCGTATTTAAGAACAATATTGAGGGGCCTTCTGAGCTAAATCAAAAGAAACTGTCTGTGTCAAAGTTATAAAAAAGGTGTATCTATGAACATGTAAGGGTATAAACTCGAAACTTTCAGAGCCACTACTAATACTACTATTGCGGATTCAAATGCGACTGGTTGCGACTAACTTTGCAGGAGTGACTGAAGCCATTAACTTGAAACTTTCAAGGGACTTTGAACAGTGCTTGGAGGACAAAACACCTCCATTATCCTTTTTAACCCAATACAGACCAATACAGGAATTCGTTTTGCAAAAATTTATAAAGGCTACCAAAGTGACCTTTAAGGCTTAGCATTGATAAAAAATCGTTTACTGACATTTTTTTTCTTTTACAAAGTCTACCTCATTCTACTTCATGTGGTTAAAATACAACATTAACTTTTTAGATACACAAAAATAGGGAATTTTTACTTTGTGCAAAAGGCCTTGAAGTAGTTGTTTTTGGCCATAAGGCACAAAGTCATGTCACACTTTTTGCACTCGAAGGTTATATAACCTGGTTTGCACTCTTTACAACAGCTCTGTTTCTCAGATTTTCTCGGCCAGCGATTGACTCCATCTGATTGAGCAGATATTGCTGGCCTAATTCTGTTGGAGCTACGAACTGAACTTGGACTAGCTTCTGCGTCTGCAGAAGGCCTCCCACGTTTATGTTACGGTATCGCACGAGCTGCCGCATACAGCTCTGCAGCAACTTCAGACCGAAAAGCTCGCAAAATCATCTGTTCGTCTGTTCTTGAGCTCGAAAGTCTAACGTCTGATCAGAAAAGCAGCCAGCTGTCACAAATGACCGTATCAACAAATCACCTTAAGATTCTCATATACAATTTCTACGTACGAAAATGGGTTTGAAAATTCTCTGCCGGCATGTCTTCTAAGTCCTTTCTGGAGGGGGGGGGGGGCAAGCACAGCAACCCTCACTCTACCCCGTAAATTTTTGTAGAACACATAAAAACCTAGCAAAAATATATATATATATATATATATATATATATATATATATATATATATATAATATATATATATATATATATATATATATATATATATATATATATATATATATATATATATATATATATATATATATATATATATATATATATACATTTCGATGTGTTTTTTTTAAATAAAGTTTTTAAATTTCGAAATAAATGCCAGAAATATTTTTTTTCCAACAAAAAGGAAGTTATGATCCTGCAACACCCTTATTTAGAATTCATCTAAATAAAGGGATATGAAGTGTTAATTTCTCAGATGCCCTAACGACTTCACGTTTTCTTGAGTTATTGCTGCGCAAAAGTTAAGTTTTGACTTAAAGAGTCGTGTTTAAGGGGATAGTAGTGCCTCTAGCATTTAGTTCAGACATGGTATACTATTAAAATCAAAGAAATTTAAATAAACATAACAAGTTATTTCATATAAAAGCAAAGAGCGAAATTGAGCTTTTAGCCAACAGAAATTAATCCATATATGAATGGGCTTCCCTTTTAAAACTCCCATCTTTTACTTTAAAGCTTGACTTTTTGTCAATGATGGGGCCGAGCGTATTATACATAAAAGGATGATGGGAATTATTATTCCTAGCAGCACACATGGTAGCGGGAACTTTGGGGGTGGTAATAGCAACAATAGCAGTAGTAGTAGCAGTGTAGTATTTACATATGCTTTTTTGGCCTACTTCAACACATTTATTCCTCATGCCCGGATAGTTTTAAATTAATACTTTAGGCTGTTTCTGATACATTGCTGATCCGTCTTTTTGATACCTACTTGGACTTTTTGTGTTTTGATTTAACCCAACATGCCCCTCAACAGGCCCTTAAAATTTTACTTTAATACCATTAGCCTTAATGGTATTAGTACTAATAGTTGTGGTAGTAGTAGTACTAGTACTACTACTGCTAGCTGGATTATTACACACATGTTGCACTTTTGTTAGCTCAACTTACTGAAAGCTTAAACTTAATACTCTAAGCCGTTCTTAAGATACTGCTGATGTGCCCTTTTGACAGCCTGCATACACATACTCTATTCAATTTTATTTACACCCCTCAATATTCCTGACTATTTTTCCTTAATACCTTTAGCCTTAATAGAAGTATTACTAGCAGAAGAACAAGTAGTAGTAGTATGTAAATAGTATCTTTTAGTTGGTTCAACATCCACCCCAACATGCCCTAACAGTTTTGAATTAATAGTCTAAGTTGTTTATGGAGTAAAGTTTTACACCATAAAAACCTGCATCGACGTTAAGTATTTTGATCTAGTTCTAGATTGTCTTCAAAATTCCCTGAAAGTCGTACAAACAGTATTAATTACAGCAGTAACGATTGTCGTGGCATTGGTCTTAGTAGAACCAGTTGTAGTAGTAGCAGTATGGACATAACACCTTTGGTTAGTTTAACATCTTCCTGTACATGCCTTGACATTTTCAACTTAATACAATAGACAGTTCTTAGAATATTTATAATATGCCATTTTGACAACATGCACACAGGAATTAAGTTTTGATTTAGTTCAACATCTCCCTAAACATTCCCCGAAAGCTTAACTATGATACTCTTTGTCTGAGTAGAAATAGGTGTAATAGTAGTAGTAATAGCAAAAGTAGTAGCAGTAGGTAAAGTGTGTCTTTTGAGTTGTTGCCTCTCAACAGGCTTGAAAGTTTTTATTTTTTACTTTAGCTCGTTCCTCTGAAATTGCTATTACATCCTATTTGGTGACCGGAATGCAAAAACGGGTTTTAATTTGACTGAAACTTCTCCTAAATGTTCCCTGAAAATTTCCCTTTAATACCATTAGTCTCAATAATAGCAGTAATAGCAGTAGTAGTAGTAGTAGTAATAGTAGCAGAGTAGTAGCATAGATTTTGCTATTTGCTGGTACACCCTTTTGACAACATAGATGCTCCTAGTGGGCTTTGACTTAATTCAAAACCCCCTAAATATTTCCTGAAAGCTTCACCGTAATACCCTTAATTTTAGTTGTGGCAATAGCTGTTGTACCAGCAGCAGTAGCCTTAATAGCAGAGTGCACATAAAACCTTTTGTTTTTTTCAATATCCCTCTAAACACACGCTAAAAGTTTCCTCTTGATGGTGGCCGGTGTTTACCTTCCCGACAATTACCTCCCCCCCCGGAAAATACCTCCCGCGGAAAACATCTCCAGAAAATCTCCCCTCCCCCTGTTGAGGAAAATACCCCCCGTGGAAAATACCTCCCCGGAAAATACCCCTCCCAGAAAATACTCCCCCATGGAAAATAAGACTTTCCAAATTTGAGAACTTTATTTGAGTTTTTTTTTTTTTCCGCAGTGGGAAGGAATTTTTTTCTGAACTAGCTGGCTATTCTAGTTCCATGCACAATTTGAGCATTTGTGATATATTTATCTTCTTTGAACTTCATGTTGATTCCAAATATATAAGACTCATACAGTTTAATGATACCAGTCAACAGTTACGAGCCTGAGAAAATTTCCTTGATTTTGAAAAAAAGGGGGGGGGGAACCCCCTAAAAGTGAAGAAATCTTAAGGATAATCAAAACATCAGATTAAGAATATCACAGAACTTGACCGTGATGGCAGGTCAGAGAAATAAATCGTGATGGCAACCCTGTTTGTAAGCATCCAGAATTCCGCAATTCTTTTGTAAAAAGTTTCACAAATCCGTAGTAAAAAAAAACACTCTCGGTTTAAATTGGATTTTATAAAAATAAAAATTGGAAAACATTAAATGAATTTTTACATTGTTTATATAATCATTTAAAATTCGTTCAAGTTGTTATACAAAAACAGAAGTTAATATAGTTTTTGACATTTCTTTATAAAAAAAATAATTATAAATTAAACTATCAGATCGACAAGATTTGAAGAAAGAAGAATCTAGTCTAATCTCTCTTAGTCTAACAATTTTTGGAAGCTGATTAGACTTACTGGTGGTTAATTTCGCCCACAGGAATCAGCTGATATACTTATTGGAATAGGTTACCTTTAACAGGCAAGGTACCTAACCAGGGTTGCCACCGTCAGTAGGATTTTACTAGATCTAGTAAAAAAAAAAAATCTAGTAAACTTAGAGGATCTAGTAAATTTCCCGAAATCTAGTAAAAAGTCATGATAGTTAACAAAACTTTTTTTTTTATTTTTTTTGAATTCAGGGAAAAAAAATTGTCGTAAACATATGACAATTTACAATTTTTGCTTGTCTGTTTTACAATTTTGCTTGTCTGTCTCAGAGACAGACAAGCATTCACCTACTTTCATAAACAGACAATTCACTTCCGGCGTCTAAAGGTCGACAAAATCAGCTTTCTGTGTATCAAATCTTACCAACTAAAAATGAAGCTATAATGACACTTGGATTTGTGATGATTGGGAATCTATTGGAATCAAAACAAAAGCCAACCACCCAAGGTGATAAGGTGAATCTCCTCAGTTTAAAATTTTTTATTGAGGAAAAAGGAGCCTGCTGAGAGAAATTAAAAGTAAGTAGAAATGTAACATTATATATATATATATATATATATATATATATATATATATATATATATATATATTATATATATATATATATATATATATATATATATATATATATATATATATATATATATATATATTATATATATATATATATATATATATATATATATATATATATATATATATATATATATATATATCTATATATATATATATATATATATATATATATATATATATATATATATATATATATATATATATATATATATAATATATATATATATATATATATATATATATATATATATATATATATATATATATATATATATATATATATATATATATATATTTATATATATATATAGATATATATATATATAAATTTAGTTAGCTAGCTAAAGTAATCTGTGTGATCGATGGCTGAACAGTGTAACCAACACCCCAAAACAAAATGTACCACAAATTGCATGAAAAATGTACTAAAGACAAAAAAATGTACCATATCCCAAATTTTTTCCGCGTGTTACGCTTCGCGTGACACTAAATTTTTTCTCTTCTAATACAGTACATTACACCTGACAGTACTTGAAGAAATTGTTCGGAGTAAACAACAGAAACATTTTACTACAGGCCAACGAAAGTCGTTGTTTTCGGCTATTCCCGACCATTTATAAACTTGGCAAACTTTAGCAAACTTTTACAAACTCAAAACGAGCAGAAAATAACATGAGTAGGGCTCAAAACCCATATGCCTTCCCAAGGCCAGAACATAACTTGCACTTAACTGAAAAATATAAATGTTTTTACTTTTATAACTTTAACAAATCAAATAATATTAACATTTTGATTACTAAATATCAGTATATGCATATTAAACTGACAATGCACATTCATTTGTATTTTTTCAGTAAATGGTAAATTACGTTCTGGCCTTGGAAAAACATAAGGGTTTCGAGCCCTACTCATGTTAATGTCTGCTCATTTTGAGTTTGACTCGGTTATTTATTGTAATTTCTGTTCGTTTTGGGTTTCATTTATTTGTCAATGCTGATTTATGGTAGTTTCACGCTTGGTAGATTATTTGATTTAATTTTTGCTCATTTTTGGTTTCATGGAGTTCTTTACTTTTCTTTGAAAAACTTATTTTGCAGAAGTTTCAGAAGTTTCTGCAACAACGCCTTCTATAAAAACTTTATATGCCCCCAAGGCATAACTTAAACCCCTTGCCCTGAGGGTTGTGGGGGGAGTGTCCTCCTCAAAAACATATTTTCCATCTGGAAATCAACTACGCTGAACAAAATGGCTATTTCCAAATTTTGATTGGATGTGTTTGGGGAATGATGGGCGTGGGGGGGGGCAAGGTGCCCTCCAGCACTTTCAACTATTAAAAAGAGCCATAGACCTTTGAATTTCCAATCGAATGAGCCTGTTTTGAAGTTTCTACGACAACGCCCTCTATAAAAACCTTATATGCCCCCAGGGCGTAACTTAAAACCTTTGCCCTGAGGGTTGTGGGGGGAGTGTCCTCCTCAAAAACGTATTTTCTAACTGGAAAAAAACTAGCCCACGCTGAACAAAATGGCTATCTCAAAATTTTTATTGGATGTGGTTGGGGGAATGATGGGTGTGGGGGGAGGGGGATAGTTGCCCTCCAATCACTTTTGACTATTAAAAAAGGCACTACCCCTTTGAATTTCCTTTCGAATGAGCCTGTTTTGAAGTTTCTACGACAACGCTTTCTATAATACCTTATATGCCCCCAGGGCATAACTTAAAACCTTTGCCCTGAGGGTTGTGGGGGGATGTCCTCCTCAAAAACGTATTTTCTATCTGGAAATCAACTACGCTGAAAAAATGGCTATCTCAAACTTTTGATTGGATTTGTTTTGGGGAATGATGGGCGTGGGGGGAGGGATAGTTGCCCTCCAATCACTATCGACTATTAAAAAGGGCAATAGAACTCTCAATTTCCAATCGAATGAGCCCCTTTTGAAGTTTTTACGACGACCGATTCCATATGAAGTGCTCTGCTCTAAAGGAAAACAAATAGAAATGACACATATGTGCCAATATCCCCGAGGGTTGTGGGGGAGTGTTCACCTCAAAAAGATATTTTCTATCTGGAAATCAACTACGCTGAACAAAATGGCTATCTCAAAATTTTGATTGGATGTGTTTGGGGGAATTATGGGCGTGGGGGGGGCTAGTTGCCCTCCAATCACTTTCGACTATTAAAAAGGGCACTAGCCACTCCAATTTCCAATCGAAATGACACAAATAGAAATGACACATATGTGCCAATATCCCCGAGGGTTGTGGGGGAGTGTTCACCTCAAAAAGATATTTTCTATCTGGAAATCAACTACGCTGAACACTAGCCACTCCAATTTCCAATCGAATGAGCCCTTTTTGAAGTTTCTACGACAACTCCTTCGATACGAAGTGCCCGGGTATAGAGAAAAAAACAAAAAAAAAACACATTGTGCCCACATCGGTCTTTACTTAGGCAACGCTAGCGCGCTGCCTATGAAACCTTGTATGCCCCCAGGGCATAACTTACAACCCTTGTCTTAAGGGCTTGCCCTAAGGGGGACTGTCCTCGAAAACATAATTTCTATCTGGAAATCAACTACGCTGAACAAAATGGCTATCTCAAAATTTTGATTGGATGTGTTTTTGGAAATGGTGGGCGTGGAAGGGGTGTTAGTCAACTTCCAATCACTTTCGACTATTAAAAAGGGCACAAGCCACTCCAATTTCCAATTGAATGAGCGCTTTTCGAAGTTTCTACGACAGCTTCTTCGATACGAAGTGCCCTGCTCTAAAGGAAACAAAGTTATGCCCCCAGGGCATAACTGAAAACCCTTGCTCTGAGGAATGTGGGGAGTGTCCTCCTCTTTACTTAGTCCCCGTTTCTTGTCTCGTTCTCGAATGTCCCCGTTCTTTACTTAGGCAGCGCGATCGCGCTGCCTATGATTTACGCAACAACTTTCTATATAAACCTTATATGCCCTCAGGGCATAACTTAAAACCCTTGCACTGAGGGCTCTGAGGGGGTTATCATCCTAAAAGACCTAATTTCCAGAACGTTCAAATACGTTGAACAAAAAGGATATCATAAAATTTTGATTGGATGTGTTTTGGAAAATGGTGGACGTGAGAGGGGCGTTAGTCGCTATCCAATCATTTTCAACTATTAAAAAATACACTAGCCCCTTCAATTTCCAATTGAATGAGCTCTTTTGAAGTTTCTACGACAGCGCTTTCAATAAAAACTTTATATGCCCCAGGGCATAACTTAAAACCCTTGCACTGAGGGCTCTGAGGGGGTTATCATCCTAAAAGACCTAATTTGCAGAACTTTCAACTACGTTAAATAAAATGGATATCTCAAAATTTTAATTCGATGTTTTTGGGAAAATGGTGGGCGTGAGAGGGGCGTTAGTCGCTATCCAGTCACTTTCAACTATTAAAATAGGCACTAGCCCTTTTCAATTTTCAATTGAATGAGCCCTTTTGAAGTTTCTACGACAGCGCTTTCAATAAAAACTTTATATGCCCCAGGGCATAACTTAAAACCCTTGCCCTGAGGGCTGTGGGGGGAGGGGTTGTCATCCTTAAAGACCTAATTTCCAAAACTTTCAACTACGTTGAATAAAATAGCTATCAAAAATTTTGATTGGATGTGTTTGGGAAAAAGGTGGGCGTGAGAGGGGGGTTAGTTGCCCTCAAATCAGTTTCGACTATTAAAAAGGGTACTAGCCCTTTGAATTTCAAATCGAATGAGCCCTTTTTCAAGTTTCTACGACAGAAATTTCAATAAAAACCTTATATGCCCCCAGGGCATAACTTACAATCCTTGCCCTGAGGGTTGTGGGGGAGTGTCCTCCTCAAAAATATGTTTTCTATATGGAAATCAACTACGCTGAACAAAATGGCTATCTCAAAATTTTAATTGGATGAGTTTGGGGGAATGATGGGTGTGGGGAGGGGGGCTAGTTGCCCTCCAATCACTTTCGACTATTAAAGAGGGCACTAGCCCTTTGAATTTCCAATCGAATGAGCTTTTTTTGAAGTTTCTATGACAACGCCTTCTTTAAAAACCTTATATGCCCCCAGGGCATAACTTAAAATCCTTGCCCTGAAGGCTGTGGGGGAGTGTCCTCCTCAAAAACATATTTTCTATTTGGAAATTAACTACGCTGAACAAAATGGCTATCTCAAAATTTTGATTGGATTGGTTTGGAGAAATCATGGGCGTGGGGGGGGGGCTAGTTGCCCTCCAATCACTTTCGACTATTAAAAAGGGCACTAGCTCTCTGAATTTTCAATCGAATGAGCATTTTTTGAAGTTTCTACGACAACGCCTTCTATAAAAACCTTATATGAGTAGAAAGGGGGGTCCGACTCCGAACAGTACATAATTTATGCATGTTTTTATGGTTTTTGTCAGTGAGAATGAAAAAACAGGATTTTTCTCACTTGAAAAAACATGAATTTTCTCTTTTTATGGATGTTTTCTTGGACGGTTATGGGTGTTGGTCAATTTATTTGATGTTTTTCATGGATGTCAACATCAATTTATCTCTGTTTTATGGTTTTTGTCAGTGAGAATGAAAAAACAGGATTTTTCTCACTTTGATGGATGTTTTATGGTTTTTGTCAGTGAGAATGGAAAAACAGGAATTTTCTCACTTTGATGGATGTTTTTTTGGACGATTATGTATGTTGGTCAATTTATTTGATGTTTTTCATGGATGTCAACATCAATTTATCTCTGTTTTATGGTTTTTGTCAGTGAGAATGAAAAAACAGGATTTTTCTCACTTTGATGGATGTTTTATGGTTTTTGTCAGTGAGAATGGAAAAAACAGGATTTTTCTCACTTTGATGGATGTTTCAAGGTCGATTTATTTGTTGTTGTTTGTCCAGGTGTAATGATAATGGGGTGATTTACATAATCGAGGGGAATTATTGATTCACGAAAGGGGAATTAAGAAACAAACATGGCTTCTTTGTTGTTTGGCTAACCTAACCTGAGAAATTGATTTACATAATCTGCGGGGAATTATTGATTCACGAAAGGGGAATTAAGAAACAAACATGGCTTCTTTGATCTTTAGGCTAACCTAACCTGAGAACTTGATTTAAATATCGCTAGGGGAATTATTGATTCACGAAAAGGGGAATAAAGAAACATTATGGCTTCTTTAATCTTAGGTCTGAGGGATAAACGTTCTTTAGGTCAGAGAGAAAAATTAATATTCTATTTTTAAATAGGGCTTCATTGATCTTTAGTGTCAGGAATTAGAAATGACATCACTTGTTATCTTGGAATTATGCGGGAGTCTAAAGAGATAGAAATTCTATTTTTAAATACGGCTTCACTGATCTTTAAGTCGGAGAGATAAATTGATATTCTAACGAAACCTTAATAGTGTAGCTAGGAACATTTATGAGATGAAGAGATTAACGCGGGAAAAGGGTTTCCTAGAAATTTGAAATGCGACAGCGCAGCGATGCCAAAAACAAAAGGAACACGCTGAGATTACGTTTAGGGATTATTTGGGTGAAACTGTTTTAGACATTTTAGGGAATTATTTCGGCGAAACAGATAGAGACATTTTAAAAGATGATTTTAGAAGAGGTTTTAGAAGAGGTTTTGAGTGTGGTCGTTATAATACACAAGTTGTATTTGAACAGTGTCGTGAGGTCCTCTATCCCAACCCCAAAGGCCCCCGATCCCCCTACCCCAACCCCAAAGGGCCCCGATCCCCCTACCCCAACCCCAAAGGGCCCCGATCCCCCTAGCCCAACCCCGAAGGAAGCCCCCGGTCCCCAAAGGTCCCCCAGCCTCCCAAAGGGTCCCCCCCCCAAGGGCCCCCGGCGCCCCAAAGGCCCCTGAGCCCTCATTTTTTAATACTTTTTTAAGGCTTTACTATATCTTTTCAGAACAATTTCCTTTCTTAATGTCCCTCCTAAACCCATTTTCCAACTTGAAGTACTTATCTTTTTCACCCACAACTATACTTTACAGCTTTTTGGATCCTCAACACCAAGAAATACTTTTCAAAAGACATTTCAGAGCAACTTTTTTTCTTAATGTCCCTTCTAAACCATTTTACAAGTTGAAGTACTTATCTTTTTCACCCACAACTATACTTTACAGCTTTATGGATACCTCAACACCAAGAAATACTTTTCAAAGACCATTTCAGAGCAAGTTACTTTCTTAATGTCCCTTCTAAACCCATTTTCCAACTTGAAGTACTTATCTTTTCACCCACAACTATACTTTACAGCTTTTTGGATACCTCAACACCAAGAAATACTTTTCAAAGACCATTTCAGAGCAAGTTACTTTCTTAATGTCCCTCCTAAACCCATTTTCCAACTTGAAGTACTTATCTTTTTCACCCACAACTATACTTTACAGCTTTTTGGTTACCTCAACACCAAGAAACACTTTTCAAAGACCATTTCAGAGCAAGTTACTTTCTTAATGTCCCTCCTAATCCCATTTTCCAACTTGAAGTACTTATCTTTTTCATCCACAACTATACTTTACAGCTTTTTGGATACCTCAACACCAAGAAATACTTTTCAAAGACCATTTCAGAGCAAGTTACTTTCTTAATGTCCCTCCTAAACCCATTTTCCAACTTGAAGTACTTATCTTTTTCACCCACAACTATACTTTACAGCTTTTTAGATACCTCAACACCAAGAAATACTTTTCAAAGACCATTTCAGAGCAAGTTACTTTCTTAATGTCCCTCCTAAACCCATTTTCCAACTTGAAGTGCTTATCTTTTTCATCCACAACTATACTTTACAGCTTTTTGGATACCTCAACACCAAGAAATACTTTTCAAAGACCATTTCAGAGCAAGTTACTTTCATAATGTCCCTACTAAACCCATTTTCCAATTTGAAGTACTTTTCTTTTTCACCCACAACTATACTTTACAGCTTTTTGGATACCTCAACACCAAGAAATACTCTTCAAAGACCATTTCAGAGCAAGTTACTTTCTTAATGTCCCTCCTTAACCCATTTTCCAACTTGAAGTACTTATCTTTTTCACCCACAACTATACTTTACAGCTTTTTGGATACCTCAACACCAAGAAATACTTTTCAAAGACCATTTCAGAGCAAGTTCCTTTCTTAATGTCCATCCTAAACCCATTTTCCAACTTGAAGTACTTATCTTTTTCACCACAACTATACTTTACAGCTTTTTGGATACCTCAACACCAAGAAATACTTTTCAAAAGACATTTCAGAGCAAGTTCCTTTCTTAATGTCCCACCTAAACCCATTTTCCAACTTGAAGTACTTATCTTTTTCACCCACAACTAAACTTTACAGCTTTTTGGATACCTGAACACCAAGAAATACTTTTCAAAGACCATTTCAGAGCAAGTTACTTTCTTAATGTCCCTCCTAAACCCATTTTCCAACTTGAAGTACTTATCTTTTCACCCACAACTATACTTTACAGCTTTTTGGATACCTCAACACCAAGAAATACTTTTCAAAGACCATTTCAGAGCAAGTTACTTTCTTAATGTCCCTCCTAAACCCATTTTACAACTTGAAGTACTTATCTTTTTCACCCACAACTATACTTTACAGCTTTTTGGATACCTCAACACCAAGAAATACTTTTCAAAGACCATTTCAGAGCAAGTTACTTTCTTAATGTCCCTTCTAAACCCATTTTCCAACTTGAAGTACTTATCTTTTCACCCACAACTATACTTTACAGCTTTTTGGATACCTCAACACCAAGAAATACTTTTCAAAGACCATTTCAGAGCAAGTTACTTTCATAATGTCCCTCCTAAACCCATTTTCCAACTTGAAGTACTTATCTTTTTCACCCACAACTATACTTTACAGCTTTTTGGTTACCTCAACACCAAGAAATACTTTTCAAAGGCCATTTCAGAGCAAGTTACTTTCTTAATGTCCCTCCTAATCCCATTTTCCAACTTGAAGTACTTATCTTTTTCATCCACAACTATACTTTACAGCTTTTTGGATACCTCAACACCAAGAAATACTTTTCAAAGACCATTTCAGAGCAAGTTACTTTCTTAATGTCCCTCCTAAACCCATTTTCCAACTTGAAGTACTTATCTTTTTCACCCACAACTATACTTTACAGCTTTTTGGATACCTCAACACCAAGAAATACTTTTCAAAGACCATTTCAGAGCAAGTTACTTTCTTAATGTCCCACCTAAACCCATTTCCAACTTGAAGTACTTATCTTTTTCACCCACAACTATACTTTACAGCTCTTTGGATACCTCAACACCAAGAAATACTTTTCAAAGACCATTTCAGAGCAAGTTACTTTCATAATGTCCCTCCTAAACCCATTTTCCAACTTGAAATGTTATCTTTTTCATCCACAACTATACTTTACAGCTTTTTGGATACCTCAACACCAAGAAATACTTTTCAAAGACCATTTCAGAGCAAGTTACTTTCTTAATGTCCCTTCTAAACCCATTTTCCAACTTGAAGTACTTATCTTTTCACCCACAACTATACTTTACAGCTTTTTGGATACCTCAACACCAAGAAATACTTTTCAAAGACCATTTCAGAGCAAGTTACTTTCATAATGTCCCTCCTAAACCCATTTTCCAACTTGAAGTACTTATCTTTTTCACCCACAACTATACTTTACAGCTTTTTGGTTACCTCAACACCAAGAAATACTTTTCAAAGGCCATTTCAGAGCAAGTTACTTTCTTAATGTCCCTCCTAATCCCATTTTCCAACTTGAAGTACTTATCTTTTTCATCCACAACTATACTTTACAGCTTTTTGGATACCTCAACACCAAGAAATACTTTTCAAAGACCATTTCAGAGCAAGTTACTTTCTTAATGTCCCTCCTAAACCCATTTTCCAACTTGAAGTACTTATCTTTTTCACCCACAACTATACTTTACAGCTTTTTGGATACCTCAACACCAAGAAATACTTTTCAAAGACCATTTCAGAGCAAGTTACTTTCTTAATGTCCCACCTAAACCTATTTTCCAACTTGAAGTACTTATCTTTTTCACCCACAACTATACTTTACAGCTCTTTGGATACCTCAACACCAAGAAATACTTTTCAAAGACCATTTCAGAGCAAGTTACTTTCATAAGGTCCCTCCTAAACCCATTTTCCAACTTGAAATGCTTATCTTTTTCATCCACAACTATACTTTACAGCTTTTTGGATACCTCAACACCAAGAAATACTTTTCAAAAGACATTTCAGAGCAAGTTCCTTTCTTAATGTCCCACCTAAACCCATTTTCCAACTTGAAGTACTTATCTTTTTCACCCACAACTATACTTTACAGCTTTTTGGATACCTCAACACCAAGAAATACTTTTCAAAGACCATTTCAGAGCAAGTTACTTTCTTAATGTCCCTCCTAAACCCATTTTCCAACTTGAAGTACTTATCTTTTCACCCACAACTATACTTTACAGCTTTTTGGATACCTCAACACCAAGAAATACTTTTCAAAGACCATTTCAGAGCAAGTTACTTTCTTAATGTCCCTCCTAAACCCATTTTGCAACTTGAAGTACTTATCTTTTTCACCCACAACTATACTTTACAGCTTTTCGGATACCTCAACACCAAGAAATACTTTTCAAAGACCATTTCAGAGCAAGTTACTTTCTTAATGTTCCTCCTAAACCCATTTTCCAACTTGAAGTACTTATCTTTTTCATCCACAACTATACTTTACAGCTTTTTGGATACCTCAACACCAAGAAATACTTTTCAAAGACCATTTCAGAGCAAGTTACTTTCTTAATGTACCTCCTAAACCCATTTTCCAACTTGAAGTACTTATCTTTTTCACCCACAACTATACTTTACAGCTTAATGGATACCTCAACACCAAGAAATACTTTTCAAAAGACATTTCAGAGCAAGTTACTTTCTTAATGTCCCTCCTAAACCCATTTCCCAACTTGAAGTACTTATCTTTTCACCCACAACTATACTTTACAGCTTTTTGGTTACCTCAACACCAAGAAATACTTTTCAAAGACCATTTTAGAGCAAGTTACTTTCATAATGTCCCTCCTAAACCCATTTTCCAACTTGAAGTACTTATCTTTTTCACCCACAACTATACTTTACAGCTTTTTGGTTACCTCAACACCAAGAAATACTTTTCAAAGACCATTTCAGAGCAAGTTACTTTCTTAATGTCCCTCCTAAACCCATTTTCCAACTTGAAGTACTTATCTTTTTCATCCACAACTATACTTTACAGCTTTTTGGATACCTCAACACCAAGAAATACTTTTCAAAGACCATTTCAGAGCAAGTTACTTTCTTAATGTCCCTCCTAAACCCATTTTCCAACTTGAAGTACTTATCTTTTTCACCCACAACTATACTTTACAGCTTTTTGGATACCTCAACACCAAGAAATACTTTTCAAAGACCATTTCAGAGCAAGTTACTTTCTTAATGTCCCTCCTAAACCCATTTTCCAACTTTTCACATAGAGATGAAAAAATTTAAAGTTCTGTTCCAAATTTTTCTTAGAAGATGAAAAGTTCAAGTTATCTTCTGAATTTTACCAAAGAACACAATTCAATTCTAATTTCACCAGAGAAAATAAAAAGCTTCCACTTCAGCTTTAAGTTCACCAAGACATAAAAAATTTAAAGTTCAGTTCTAAATTTTTCCGTAGAAGATAGGAAAAGTTATACCATGATTGTGATTATTTTCTATGAAAATAAAAAGTTTCACTTTAATTCTAAATTTTCTTAAATTCAATTCTGGCTTTTTTCAAAGAGATGAAAAAATTTAAAGTTCTGTTCCAAATATTTTCCCGGAAGAAGAAAAGTTCAACTTCGATTCTGAATTTTCTTAATGAAAATGAAACAATTTATTGATCATTTCTATTTTTCCAAATAATATAAAAAGTTTCCACTTCAGTTCAGATTTTTCTCAAAGAGATGAAAAAATTTAAAATACTGTTCCAAATTTTTCATAGAAGATAGAAAAGTTCAAGTTCTCTTCTGAATTTTACCAAAGAACACAATTCAATTCTAATTTCACCAGAGAAAATAAAAAGCTTCCACTTCAGTTTTAAGTTCACCAAGACATAAAAAATTTAAAGTTCAGTTTTAAATTTTTCCGTAGAAGATAGGAAAATTTATACCATGATTGTGATTATTTTCTATGAAGATAAAAAGTTTCACTTTAATTCTAAATTTTCATAAATTCAGTTCCGACCTTTCTCAAAGAGATGAAAAAATTTAAAGTTCTGTTCCAAATATTTTTCCGGAAGAAGAAAAGTTCAACTTCGATTCTGAATTTTCTTAATGAAAATGAAATAAGTTATTGATCAATTCTATCTTCCCAAAATAATATAAAAATTTTCCACTTCAGTTCAGATTTTTCTCAAAGAGATGAAAAATTTAAAATACTTCCAAATTTTTCATAGAAGATAGAAAAGTTCAAGTTCTCTTCTGAATTTTACCAACGAACACAATTCAATTCTAATTTCTCCAGAGAAAATAAAAAGCTTCCACTTCAGTTTTAAGTTCACCAAGACATAAAAAATTTAAAGTTCTGTTCTAAATTTTTCCGTAGAAGATAGGAAAAGTTATATTATGATTGTGATTATTTTCCATGAAGATAAAAAGTTTCACTTTAATTCTAAATTTTCTTAAATTCAGTTCCGAATTTTCACATAGAGATAAAAAAAATTTAAAGTTCTGTTCCAAATTTTTCATAGAAGATTGGAAAAGTTATACTTTGATCGTGAATATTCAAGTTCTCTTCTGAATTTTACCAAAGAACACAATTCAATGCTAATTTCTCCAGAGAAAATAAAAAGCATCCACTTCAGTTTTAAGTTCACCATGACATAAAAAATTTAAAGTCCAGTTCTAAATTTTTACATAGAAGATAGGAAAAGTTATACTATGATTATTTTTCTATAAAGATTAAAAGTTTCACTTCAATTTTAAATTTTTCTCAAAGAAGTGAAGAAAAGTTCAACTTCGATTCTGAATTTTCTCAATGAAAATGAAATAAGTTATTGATCATTTCTATTTTCCCAAAATACTATAAAAATTTTCCACTTCAGTTCAGATTTTTCTCAAACAGATGAAAAAATTTAAAATACTGTTCCAAATTTTCCATAGAAGATAGAAAAGTTCAAGTTCTCTTCTGAATTTTACCAAAGAACATAATTCAATTCTAATTTCTCCAGAGAAAATAAAAAGCTTCCACATCAGTTTTAAGTTCACCAAGACATAAAAAATTTAAAGTTCAGTTCTAAATTTTTCCATAGAAGATAGGAAAAGTTATACTATGATTGTGATTATCTTCCATGAAGATAAAAAGTTTCATTTAATTCTAAATTTCTTAAATTCAATCCTGACCTTTCTCAAAGAGATGAAAAAATTTAAAGTTCTGTTCCAAATATTTTCCCGGAAAAGAAAAGTTCAACTTCGATTCTGAATTTTTCTCAATGAAAATGAAATAAGTTATTGATCAATTCTATTTTCCTAAAATAATATAAATTTTCTACTTCAATGCAGATTTTTCTCAAAGAGATGACAAAATTTAAAATATTGTTCCAAATTTTTCATAGAAGATAGAAAAAGTTATACTTTGATTGTGAATATTCTTCATGAAGATATGGAGCTCCACTTTAATTCTAAGTTTTCTCGAAGAAGTGCAAAATGTACAAGTTCTCTTCTGAATTTTCTTACAGAGGAGAAAAAAAATTTAGCTCAATTCTGAAATTTACCAATGAAAATGAAAAATCTTCCATTTCACTTCATAATTTCTCAAGAAATAAAAATTTAAAGTTCAATTCTAAATTTTTACATAGAAGATAGGAATGGCTATACTATGATTGTGATTATTTACCATGAAGATAAAAAGTTTTACTCTATTTCTAATTTTTCTTAAATTCAGTTCATTCATCTAACCACCAAAAATAATAGGTTAGGTTAGGTATAAATAAATATTAATAAATAATTAGAAACATTTCTCCATGTTTAAGTTAGGTTAGGTTAGCTTATCATGAGCGCTCATGATAAGTTAACCTAACCTAACTTAAATATGGAGAAATGTTTCTAATTATTTATTAATATTTATTTATACCTAACCTAACCTATTGTTTTTGGTGGTTAGATGAATGAACTGAATTTAAGAAAAATTAGAAATAGAGTGAAACTTTTTATCTTCATGGTAAATAATCACAATCATAGTAAAATTATATTATTTTAGGAAAATAGAATTGATCAATAACTTATTTCATTTTCATTGAGAAAATTCAGAATCGAAGTTGAACTTTTCTTTTCCGGGAAAATATTTGGAACAGAACTTTAAATTTTTTCATCTCTTTGAGAAAGGTCGGAATTGAATTTAAGAAAATTTAGAATTAAAATGAAACTTTTTATCTTCATGGAAAATAATCACAATCATAGTATAACTTTTCCTATCTTCTATGGAAAAATTTAGAACTGAACTTTAAATTTTTTATGTCTTGGTGAACTTAAAACTGATGTGGAAGCTTTTTATTTTCTCTGGAGAAATTAGAATTGAATTATGTTCTTTGGTAAAATTCAGAAGAGAACTTGAACTTTTCTATCTCTATGGAAAATTTGGAACAATATTTTAAATTTTTTCATCTATTTGAGAAAAATCTGAACTGAAGTGGAAAATTTTTATAGTATTTTGGGAAAATAGAAATGATCAATAACTTATTTCATTTTCATTGAGAAAATTCAGAATCGAAGTTGAACTTTTCTTCACTTCTTTGAGAAAAATTTAAAATTGAAGTGAAACTTTTAATCTTCATAGGAAAATAATCACGATCATAGTATAACTTTTCCTATCTTCTATGTAAAAATTTAGAACTGAACTTTAAATTTTTTATGTCATGGTGAACTTAAAACTGAAGTGGAAGCTTTTTATTTTCTCTGGAGAAATTAGCATTGAATTGTGTTCTTTGGTAAAATTCAGAAGAGAACTTGAATATTCACAATCAAAGTATAACTTTTCCAATCTTCTATGAAAAATTTGGAACAGAACTTTAAATTTTTTTTATCTCTATGTGAAAAGTCGGAACTGAATTTAAGAAAATTTAGAATTAAAGTGAAACTTTTTATCTTCATGGAAAATAATCACAATCATAGTATAACTTTTCCTATCTTCTACGGAAAAATTTAGAACTGAACTTTAAATTTTTTATGTCTTGGTGAACTTAAAACTGAAGTGGAAGCTTTTTATTTTCTCTGGAGAAATTAGAATTGAATTGTGTTCGTTGGTAAAATTCAGAAGAGAACTTGAACTTTTCTATCTTCTATGAAAAATTTGGAAGTATTTTAAATTTTTCATCTCTTTGAGAAAAATCTGAACTGAAGTGGAAAATTTTTATATTATTTTGGGAAAATAGAATTGATCAATAACTTATTTCATTTTCATTAAGAAAATTCAGAATCGAAGTTGAACTTTTCTTCTTCTGGAAAAATATTTGGAACAGAACTTTAAATTTCTTCATCTCTTTGAGAAAGGTCGGAACTGAATTTATGAAAATTTAGAATTAAAGTGAAACTTTTTATCTTCATAGAAAATAATCACAATCATGGTATAACTTTTCCTATCTTCTACGGAAAAATTTAGAACTGAACTTTAAATTTTTCATCTCTTGGTGAACTTAAAACTGAAGTGGAAGCTTCTTATTTTCTCTGGTGAAATTAGAAATGAATTGTGTTCTTTGGTAAAATTCAGAAGAGAACTTGAACTTTTCTATCTTCTATGAAAAATTTGGAACAGTATTTAAAATTTTTTCATCTCTTTGAGAAAAATCTGAACTGAAGTGGAAACTTTTTATATTATTTGGAAAAATAGAAATGATCAATAATTTATTTCATTTTCATTAAGAAAATTCAGAATTGAAGTTGAACTTTTCTTCTTCCGGGAAAACATTTGGAACAGAACTTTAAATTTTTTCATCTCTTTGAAAAAAGCCAGAATTGAATTTAAGAAAATTTAGAATTAAAGTGAAACTTTTTATCTTCATAGAAAATAATGACAATCATGGTATAACTTTTCCTATCTTCTACGGAAAAATTTAGAACTGAACTTTAAATTTTTCATCTCTTGGTGAACTTAAAGCTGAAGTGGAAGCTTTTTATTTTCTCTGGTGAAATTAGAATTGAATTGTGTTCTTTGGTAAAATTCAGAAGAGAACTTGAACTTCTCTATCTTCTAAGCAAAATTTGGAACAGAACTTTAAATTTTTTCATCTCTATGTGAAAAGTTGGAAAATGGGTTTAGGAGGGACATTAAGAAAGTAACTTGCTCTGAAATGGTCTTTGAAAAGTATTTCTTGGTGTTGAGGTATCCAAAAAGCTGTAAAGTATAGTTGTGGGTGAAAAAGATAAGTACTTCCAGTTGGAAAATGGGTTTAGGAGGGACATTAAGAAAGTAACTTGGTCTGAAATGGTCTTTGAAAAGTATGTCTTGGTGTTGAGGTAACCAAAAAGCTGTAAAGTATAGTTGTGGGTGAAAAAGATAAGTACTTCAAGTTGGAAAATGGGTTTAGGAGGGACATTAAGAAAGTAACTTGCTCTGAAATGGTCTTTGAAAAATATTTCTTGGTGTTGAGGTATCCAAAAAGGTGTAAAGTATAGTTGTGGATGAAAAAGATAAGTACTTCAAGTTGGAAAATGGGTTTAGGAGGGACATTAAGAAAGTAACTTGCTCTGAAATGGTCTTTGAAAAGTATTTCTTGGTGTTGAGGTATCCATTAAGCTGTAAAGTATAGTTGTGGGTGAAAAAGATAAGCACTTCAAGTTGGAAAATGGGTTTAGGAGGGACATTAAGAAAGTAACTTGCTCTGAAATGGTCTTTGAAAAGTATTTCTTGGTGTTGAGGTATCCAAAAAGCTGTAAAGTATAGTTGTGGATGAAAAAGATAAGTACTTCAAGTTGGAAAATGGGTTTAGGAGGAACATTAAGAAAGTAACTTGCTCTGAAATGGTCTTTGAAAAGTATTTCTTGGTGTTGAGGTATCCAAAAAGCTGTAAAGTATAGTTGTGGGTGAAAAAGATAAGTACTTCAAGTTGGAAAATGGGTTTAGGAGGGACATTAAGAAAGTAACTTGCTCTGAAATGGTCTTTGAAAAGTATTTCTTGGTGTTGAGGTATCCATTAAGCTGTAAAGTATAGTTGTGGGTGGAAAAAGATAACTACTTCAAGTTGGAAAATGGGTTTAGGAGGAACATTAAGAAAGTAAATTGCTCTGAAATGGTCTTTGAAAAGTATTTCTTGGTGTTGAGGTATCCAAAAAGCTGTAAAGTATAGTTGTGGGTGAAAAAGATAAGTACTTCAAGTTGGAAAATGGTTTTAGGAGGGACATTAAGAAAGTAACTTGCTCTGAAATGGTCTTTGAAAAGTATTTCTTGGTGTTGAGGTATCCAAAAAGCTGTAAAGTATAGTTGTGGGTGAAAAAGATAAGTACTTCAAGTTGGAAAATGGGTTTAGGAGGGACATTAAGAAAGTAACTTGCTCTGAAATGGTCTTTGAAAAGTATTTCTTGGTGTTGAGGTATCCAAAAAGCTGTAAAGTATAGTTGTGGGTGAAAAAGATAAGTACTTCAGGTTGGAAAATGGGTTTAGGTGGGACATTAAGAAAGGAACTTGCTCTGAAATGTCTTTTGAAAAGTATTTCTTGGTGTTGAGGTATCCAAAAAGCTGTAAAGTATAGTTGTGGTGAAAAAGATAAGTACTTCAAGTTGGAAAATGGGTTTAGGAGGGACATTAAGAAAGGAACTTGCTCTGAAATGGTCTTTGAAAAGTATTTCTTGGTGTTGAGGTATCCAAAAAGCTGTAAAGTATAGTTGTGGGTGAAAAAGATAAGTACTTCAAGTTGGAAAATGGGTTTAGGAGGGACATTAAGAAAGTAACTTGCTCTGAAATGGTCTTTGAAAAGTATTTCTTGGTGTTGAGGTATCCAAAAAGCTGTAAAGTATAGTTGTGGGTGAAAAAGATAAGTACTTCAAGTTGGAAAATAGGTTTATAAGGGAAATTAAGAAAGTAACTTGCTCTGAAATGGTCTTCGAAGAGTATTTCTTGGTGTTGAGGTATCCAAAAAGCTGTAAAGTATAGTTGTGGGTGAAAAAGAAAAATACTTCAAGTTGGAAAATGGGTTTAGGAGGGACAATAAGAAAGTAACTTGCTCTGAAATGGTCTTTGAAAAGTATTTCTTGGTGTTGAGGTATCCAAAAAGCTGTAAAGTATAGTTGTGGGTGAAAAAGATAAGTACTTCCAGTTGGAAAATGGGTTTAGGAGGGACATTAAGAAAGTAACTTGCTCTGAAATGGTCTTTGAAAAGTATGTCTTGGTGTTGAGGTAACCAAAAAGCTGTAAAGTATAGTTGTGGGTGAAAAAGATAAGTACTTCAAGTTGGAAAATGGGTTTAGGAGGGACATTAAGAAAGTAACTTGCTCTGAAATCGTCTTTGAAAAATATTTCTTGGTGTTGAGGTATCCAAAAAGGTGTAAAGTATAGTTGTGGATGAAAAAGATAAGTACTTCAAGTTGGAAAATGGGTTTAGGAGGGACATTAAGAAAGTAACTTGCTCTGAATGGTCTTTGAAAAGTATTTCTTGGTGTTGAGGTATCCATTAAGCTGTAAAGTATAGTTGTGGGTGAAAAAGATAAGCACTTCAAGTTGGAAAATGGGTTTAGGAGGGACATTAAGAAAGTAACTTGCTCTGAAATGGTCTTTGAAAAGTATTTCTTGGTGTTGAGGTATCCAAAAAGCTGTAAAGTATAGTTGTGGATGAAAAAGATAAGTACTTCAAGTTGGAAAATGGGTTTAGGAGGAACATTAAGAAAGTAACTTGCTCTGAAATGGTCTTTGAAAAGTATTTCTTGGTGTTGAGGTATCCAAAAAGCTGTAAAGTATAGTTGTGGGTGAAAAAGATAAGTACTTCAAGTTGGAAAATGGGTTTAGGAGGGACATTAAGAAAGTAACTTGCTCTGAAATGGTCTTTGAAAAGTATTTCTTGGTGTTGAGGTATCCATTAAGCTGTAAAGTATAGTTGTGGGTGAAAAAGATAAGTACTTCAAGTTGGAAAATGGGTTTAGGAGGAACATTAAGAAAGTAAATTGCTCTGAAATGGTCTTTGAAAAGTATTTCTTGGTGTTGAGGTATCCAAAAAGCTGTAAAGTATAGTTGTGGGTGAAAAAGATAAGTACTTCAAGTTGGAAAATGGGTTTAGGAGGGACATTAAGAAAGTAACTTGCTCTGAAATGGTCTTTGAAAAGTATTTCTTGGTGTTGAGGTATCCAAAAAGCTGTAAAGTATAGTTGTGGGTGAAAAGATAAGTACTTCAAGTTGGAAAATGGGTTTAGGAGAGACATTAAGAAAGTAACTTGCTCTGAAATGGTCTTTGAAAAGTATTTCTTGGTGTTGAGGTATCCAAAAAGCTGTAAAGTATAGTTGTGGGTGAAAAAGATAAGTACTTCAAGTTGGAAAATGGGTTTAGGTGGGACATTAAGAAAGGAACTTGCTCTGAAATGTCTTTTGAAAAGTATTTCTTGGTGTTGAGGTATCCAAAAAGCTGTAAAGTATAGTTGTGGTGAAAAAGATAAGTACTTCAAGTTGGAAAATGGGTTTAGGAGGGACATTAAGAAAGGAACTTGCTCTGAAATGGTCTTTGAAAAGTATTTCTTGGTGTTGAGGTATCCAAAAAGCTGTAAAGTATAGTTGTGGGTGAAAAAGATAAGTACTTCAAGTTGGAAAATGGGTTAAGGAGGGACATTAAGAAAGTAACTTGCTCTGAAATGGTCTTTGAAAAGTATTTCTTGGTGTTGAGGTATCCAAAAAGCTGTAAAGTATAGTTGTGGGTGAAAAAGATAAGTACTTCAAGTTGGAAAATAGGTTTAGAAGGGAAATTAAGAAAGTAACTTGCTCTGAAATGGTCTTCGAAGAGTATTTCTTGGTGTTGAGGTATCCAAAAAGCTGTAAAGTATAGTTGTGGGTGAAAAAGAAAAATACGTCAAGTTGGAAAATGGGTTTAGTAGGGAGATTATGAAAGTAACTTGCCCTGAAATGGTCTTTGAAAAGTATTTCTTGGAGTTGAGGTATCCAAAAAGCTGTAAAGTATAGTTGTGTGTGAAAAAGATAAGTACTTCAAGTTGGAAAATGAGTTTAGGTGGGACATTAAGAAAGTAACTTGCTCTGAAATGGTCTTTGAAAAGTATTTCTTGGTGTTGAGGTATCCAAAAAGCTGTAAAGTATAGTTGTGGATGAAAAAGATAAGCACTTCAAGTTGGAAAATGGGTTTAGGAGGGACATTAAGAAAGTAACTTGCTCTGAAATGGTCTTTGAAAAGTATTTCTTGGTGTTGAGGTAACCAAAAAGCTGTAAAGTATAGTTGTGGGTGAAAAAGATAAGTACTTCAAGTTGGAAAATAGGTTTAGAAGGGACATTAAGAAAGTAACTTGCTCTGAAATGGTCTTTGAAGAGTATTTCTTGGTGTTGAGGTATCCAAAAAGCTGTAAAGTATAGTTGTGGGTGAAAAAGAAAAGTACTTCAAGTTGGAGAATGGGTTTAGTAGGGACATTATGAAAGTAACTTGCTCTGAAATGGTCTTTGAAAAGTATTTCTTGGTGTTGAGGTATCCAAAAAGTTGTAAAGTATAGTTGTGGGTGAAAAAGATAAGTACTAAAAGTTGGAAAATGGGTTTAGGTGGGACATTAAGAAAGTAACTTGCTCTGAAATGGTCTTTGAAAAGTATTTCTTGGTGTTGAGGTATCCAAAAAGCTGTAAAGTATAGTTGTGGGTGAAAAAGATAAGTACTTCAAGTTGGAAAATGGGTTTAGGAGGGACATTAAGAAAGTAACTTGCTCTAAAATGGTCTTTGAAAAGTATTTCTTGGTGTTGAGGTATCCAAAAAGCTATAAAGTATAGTTGTGGATGAAAAAGATAAGTACTTCAAGTTGGAAAATGGGATTAGGAGGGACATTAAGAAAGTAACTTGCTCTGAAATGGTCTTTGAAAAGTATTTTTTGGTGTTGAGGTAACCAAAAAGCTGTAAAGTATAGTTGTGGGTGTAAAAGATAAGTACTTCAAGTTGGAAAATGGGTTTAGGAGGGACATTATGAAAGTAACTTACTCTGAAATGGTCTTTGAAAAGTATTTCTTGGTGTTGAGGTATCCAAAAAGCTGTAAAGTATAGTTGTGGGTGAAAAGATAAGTACTTCAAGTTGGAAAATGGGTTTAGAAGGGACATTAAGAAAGTAACTTGCTCTGAAATGGTCTTTGAAAAGTATTTCTTGGTGTTGAGGTATCCATAAAGCTGTAAAGTATAGTTGTGGGTGAAAAAGATAAGTACTTCAACTTGTAAAATGGTTTAGGAAGGAACATTAAGAAAAAAAGTTGCTCTGAAATGTCTTTTGAAAAGTATTTCTTGGTGTTGAGGATCCAAAAAGCTGTAAAGTATAGTTGTGGGGGAAAAAGATAAGTACTTCAAGTTGGAAAATGGGTTTAGGAGGGACATTAAGAAAGTAACTTGCTCTGAAATGGTCTTTGAAAAGTATTTCTTGGTGTTGAGGTATCCAAAAAGCTGTAAAGTATAGTTGTGGGTGAAAAAGATAAGTACTTCAAGTTGGAAAATGGGTTTAGGAGGGACATTAAGAAAGTAACTTGCTCTAAAATGGTCTTTGAAAAGTATTTCTTGGTGTTGAGGTATCCAAAAAGCTGTAAAGTATAGTTGTGGATGAAAAAGATAAGTACTTCAAGTTGGAAAATGGGATTAGGAGGGACATTAAGAAAGTAACTTGCTCTGAAATGGTCTTTGAAAAGTATTTTTGGTGTTGAGGTAACCAAAAAGCTGTAAAGTATAGTTGTGGGTGTAAAAGATAAGTACTTCAAGTTGGAAAATGGGTTTAGGAGGGACATTATGAAAGTAACTTACTCTGAAATGGTCTTTGAAAAGTATTTCTTGGTGTTGAGGTATCCAAAAAGCTTTAAAGTATAGTTGTGGGTGGAAAGATAAGTACTTCAAGTTGGAAAATGGGTTTAGAAGGGACATTAAGAAACTAACTTGCTCTGAAATGGTCTTTGAAAAGTATTTCTTGGTGTTGAGGTATCCATAAAGCTGTAAAGTATAGTTGTGGGTGAAAAAGATAAGTACTTCAACTTGTAAAATGGTTTAGAAGGAACATTAAGAAAAAAAGTTGCTCTGAAATGTCTTTTGAAAAGTATTTCTTGGTGTTGAGGATCCAAAAAGCTGTAAAGTATAGTTGTGGGGGAAAAAGATAAGTACTTCAAGTTGGAAAATGGGTTTAGGAGGGACATTAAGAAAGTAACTTGCTCTGAAATGGTCTTTGAAAAGTATTTCTTGGTGTTGAGGTATCCAAAAAGCTGTAAAGTATAGTTGTGGGTGAAAAAGATAAGTACTTCAAGTTGGAAAATGGGTTTAGGAGGGACATTAAGAAAGGAAATTGTTCTGAAAAGATATAGTAAAGCCTTAAAAAAGTATTAAAAAGTGAGGGCTCAGGGGCCTTTGGGGCGCCGGGGGCCCTTGGGGGGGGGCAGGGGACCCTTTGGGAGCCTGGGAGACCTTTGGGGACCGGGGGCTTTCTTCGGGGTTGGGCTAGGGGGATCGGAGCCCTTTGGGGTTGGGGTAGGGGGGATCGGGGCCCTTTGGGGTTGGGGTAGAGGACCTCACGACACTGTTCAAATACAACTTGTGTATTATAACGACCACACTCAAAACCTCTTCTAAAACCTCTTCTAAAATCATCTTTAAAAATGTCTCTAACTGTTTCGCCGAAATAATTCCCTAAAATGTCTGAAACAGTTTCACCCAAATAATCCCTAAACGTAATCTCAGCGTGTTCCTTTTGTTTTTGGCATCCCTGCGCTGTCGCATTTCAAATTTCTAGGAAACCCTTTTCCCGCGTTAATCTCTTCATCTCATAAATGTTCCTAGCTACACTATTAAGGTTTCGTTAGAATATCAATTTATCTCTCCGACTTAAATATCAGTGAAGCCGTATTTAAAAATAGAATTTCTATCTCTTTAGACTCCCGCATAATTCCAAGATAACAAGTGATGTCATTTCTAATTCCTGACACTAAAGATCAATGAAGCCCTATTTAAAAATAGAATATTAATTTTTCTCTCTGACCTAAAGAACGTTTATCCCTCAGACCTAAGATTAAAGAAGCCATAATGTTTCTTTATTCCCCTTTTCGTGAATCAATAATTTCCCTAGCGATTATGTAAATCAAGTTGTCAGGTTAGGTTAGCCTAAAGATCAGAGAAGCCATGTTTGTTTCTTAATTCCCCTTTCGTGAATCAATAATTCCCCGCAGATTATGTAAATCAATTCTCAGGTTAGGTTAGCCAAACAACAAAGAAGCCATGTTTGTTTCTTAATTCCCCTTTCGTGAATCAATAATTCCCCTCGATTATGTAAATCACCCCATTGTCATTACACCTGGACAAACAACAACAAATAAATCGACCTTGAAACATCCATCAAAGTGAGAAAAATCCTGTTTTTCCATTCTCACTGACAAAAACCATAAAACATCCATCAAAGTGAGAAAAATCCTGTTTTTTCATTCTCACTGACAAAGAACCATAAAACAGACATAAATTGATGTTGCCATCCATGAAAAACATCAAATAAATTGACCAACACACATAATCGTCCAAAAAAACATCCATCAAAGTGAGAAAATTCCTGTTTTTCCATTCTCACTGACAAAAACCATAAAACATCCATCAAAGTGAGAAAAATCCTGTTTTTTCATTCTCACTGACAACGAACCATAAAACAGACATAAATTGTTGTTGACATCCATGAAAAACATCAAATAAATTGACCAGCACCCATAACCGTCCAAGAAAACATCCATAAAAGTGAGAAAATTCATGTTTTTTCAAGTGAGAAAAATCCTGTTTTTTCATTCTCACTGACAAAAACCATAAAAACATGCATAAATTATGTACTGTTCGGAGTCGGACCCCCCTTTCTACTTATATGCCCCCAGGGCATAACTTAAAACCCTTGCCCTGAGGGTTGTGGGGGATTGTCCTCCTCAAAAACATATTTTCTATTTGGAAATAAACTACGCTGAACAAAATGACTATCTCAAAATTTTGATTGAATGTGTTTGGGGGAATGATGGGCATGGGTGGGGGGAGCTAGTTGCCCTCCAATCACTTTCGACTATTAAAAAGGGCACTAGCCACTCCAATTTCCAATCGAATGAGCTCTTTTCAAAGTTTCTACGACAACTCCTTTGATACGAAGTGCCCGGGTATGGAGAACCAAAAAAAACACATTGTGCCCACATCGTTCTTTACTTAGGCAGCGCTAGCGCGCTGCCTGTGATTACATGCCAATGTGGCTTACGCAAATTACCTTTGCGTAAATGGCACATAATAAACATTTTATTATGTCATAGATACATCAATTTTCCATTGTAATATGGTTGAGGTATAACTTTATATGTGACACAGAATGGCCGTTTTAATATGGCTCAGGTATAGCTTTGCCATTGTAGGATGGCTGAGGTGTAACTGTATATATGGCCCATAATAACGATTTTTTTCAGAATGGAGTGCATAAATTTTGAAGAACAACACACGCTACTGTCAATTCAGGAAAATTGGAAGGGAGGGGGAAAATGTATGTTTTAAAATCTTGGGAGGGCAAATTTGTTATTTTTTTAATGAAATGCCGAAAAAAAAGAGCTTTTCGATGAAAATACCCCAAAAAGTTTTATTCAAAATCTACGGGGGATCTACAGATTCCTCGTAGACTGTGGCTCCCTGCAGGGAGACACAGTTCCTCTGCCTCCCCAAGTGACGCCACTACTTGCAAGTTCTAGAATATATGGAAACTATGGTGTGGTCATCCCCAGGATAACAGCACTTCTGGTGGTGCCCCCCTACTATTTCTAAATTCAAGTGAAAATGTTTCTTCGATAAATGATTTTTTATGTGTAAATTTAAAACTAATAAGTCTCATAGATTTGGAATCTGCAGCAAAATCATAACCTTATCTTGTATTAAATAAAAAACAACAACAAGTTTTGTCAACTGAAGGTAAGATCAACATTAAAACTTAAAACGAACAGAATTACGTTTATGAGGGGGTTGCTACTTTGCTCCTTCTCAACACCTTGCTCTTTACGCTAAAGCTTTTTAGTACTTTAAAAAAAGCTTCTTATTGTTCTAATTAAACGAACAGTATTTCGGGAGTCGTTCTTAAGGAATTGGGACAGAATTCAAACTTTAGCGTAAAGAGCGAGGTGTTGAGAAGGAGCACACCCCCTCATATACTTAATATTGTTCGTTTTAAGTTGTAATGTTGCTCCTTACTTTCAGTCGAAAAGACTTTTTTAATTTTATTTCTGATCGTTTTTTAAGTAATGCCAGGAAATCTGGCTACACCTCCACAGGTAAATCCGTCCTCCCCACGGATTTATTCTCTCGACAATTCAATCCTGATGACAATTTACCCCGGAAAATTAGACCTAACATCTCCACGCGTAAAATTAAATCGGCAATGAGAAAGCAAGACATAAGAAGAATTTCGTATAGACATTCTGGCAAATTCCCCTAGTGTAACATTTCCCCTGAAAATTTCACCCCCTGCAAACTTCCCTCTCCATGGAAAATTATCCCCGGCGAAAATCGCACTAGACGAAAATTCGACCCCTCCCCCCAGAAAAAAAATGTATGCATACTTCTCAATAACAAATACTATACGCAAAGAATGAGCAAATTTTGTAACTTAAAGACCTTTCCCCACGGGCTGTGGGGGAGGGGTTCATGATATCTGCATAGGCGTAGTTATTCCACCTTTCAACTATGCTGAACAAAATAGCTATCTCAAAATTTTGATCAGATCATTTTGAGAAAAAAGGGGCGTGGGAGGGGGCCTAGTTGCCCTCCGATTTTTTTGATCACTCAAAAAGGGTGCTAGAACTTTTTATTTCCGTTCAAATGAGCCCTCTCACGATATTCTAGAACCACTCGGTCGATACGATCACCCCTTGGGAAAAAAAACAAAAAAAAAAAACAAAAAAACAAACAAATAAACACGCATCCGTGATCGTTCTTCTTGCAAAAAATTTTTCCAGGTAGGACCTTGAAACCTCTACAGTAGAGTTCTCTGATACGCCAAATCTGATAAAGTGATTTTCATTAAGATTCTATGACTTTTAGCGGGTTTCCCCCTTTTTCGAAAATCAAGCAAATTTTCTCAGGCTCGTAATCTTTGATGCGTAAGACTAAAATTAATGAAACTTACAGATTTCAAACTAGCATAAAAATTCCATTCTTGGATATTCTACTGGTATCAAAACTCCGTTTCTTTTGTGTTTCGGTTACTATTGAGCCGGGTCTCTCCTTACTTACAGTTCGTTACCACGGACTGTTTAATTATTATCAAATTTCGTTTTTTAAAGTCGGGTACTGTTGGCACGGCTTGCTCTCTGTGGTACCAAAAACCGTTTGAAACAGTTTTAAGGACTGGACGGATGTAGCATTTATTTTAAGCTAAAAACAACCGTATTTATTCAATATGAGGATATTTTACGAAAGCTTTTAAACTATTATTTCTTTCTAGGTTGACACTCATTTTGAGCCGCTTTTTAGGTTGAAGTTTAAGTTTGGCAGATTTTCTAAATATGTTGGCTTATTCTCAATATTAGATTTGTGAGGTTGCTTGTTAAGCAAATTACTTCGTTTTGTGTCTAGGCTTCAGAAATTCCAAATAATTTACCAAAAATGCGCTACCTTTTCTGTAAAAAGAACAGCTTATCGTTCGGGAAAACTGTATGAAACATACATTTAACAAATATCAGTGATCATCCTTCATGCGAAGTAAACGAAATTTCATATTTTTGCAAATGTGAGCTTGAAATTTTTGTTTCCAAGATGTGCAACATGTTGAATTTATGACGCAATTTTTACCAGGGTCACAAAGCCCCTGGGGCGTTCTCCCACCTCTTTCGAAACTGAAATGATTTTTTTTTTTATGCAAATAAATTTAAATGCATAGATCTAAAAAAAATAGTAAACTGTTTTCAATTTTTCTTTTTTTTGGGGGGGGGGGGATGGTTGCTGTTGGCATGGGTCACAGTTTTGGTGTTCTGTTGTCAATTTTCCTTTTTTGTTGGGGGGGGGGGTCGGTTGTTATTGCCACAGGTCACCCTATTTGACACCAAGAGCTCCTTGAAACAGATTTCAGGGCTGAAGTCAGCGACCCTCGAATTTGATATGCAGCTTTATGGCTTGGTAAGCAGATTATCTTCGTTTTGTGTCCATGTTTTAGAAAACTAAAGTAATTAGCCAACAATACGCCATCTTCTCTGAAAAATTACAGCTCATCATTGGCATATGTACCCTTCTTAAAACGTTGAACGAAAAGGTTTGGTCTGTCTATCCCTTTATATCTGCTGGCACATAGACCTGTGTAGTCGAAAAATGTCGCTAATCCATAGTTTAATGTTGCAATAGGCTACTGAGTATTGCAACATTCAAAGTATTCATATCACAATGCCCAAAGCAAAACCGTCCGATGATTTCTCCTAAAATTAAATGTTGGTATATTACAAGGAGAACTTGTTCTAGAGAATATAGACCACTGTCATTTATGTCATTAGGCAAGTATGTACGCAAGATTTTTGCTTCGAAGGGGCACAACTTTGAACGAAAATTGTAAAGACCTTGAAATTGTGTCCAAAAATCATAAGAAGCAAGATATTATCAATAGATTTTCTCTTTCTTATTCAGTTACAAAAAAAAGTAGATAACGACGAAGACCACGCTGCCTTCTCATCATAATATATATATATATATATATATATATATATATATATATAGATATATATATATATATAGATATATATATATATATATATATATATATATATATATATATATATATATATATATATATATAGATATATATATATATATATATATATATATATATATATATATATATATATATATATATATATATAATATATATATATATATATATATATATATATATATATATATATATATATATATATATATATATATACATATATATATATATATATATATTATATATATATATATATATATAATATATATATATATATATATATATATATATATATATATATATATATATACATACATATATATATATATATATATATATATATATATATAGATATATATATATATATATAATATATATATATATATATATATATATATATATATATATATGTATATATATATAGTATATATATATATATATATATATATATATATATATATATATATATATATATATATATATATAATATATATATATATATATATATATATATATATATATATATATAGATATATATATATATATATATATATATATATATATATATATATATATATATATATATATATATATATATATATATATATATATATATACATATATATATATATATATATATATATATATATATATATATATATATATAATATATATATATATATATATATATATATATATATATATATATATATATATATATATGTATGTATATATATATATATATATATATATATATATATATATATATATATATATATATATATATATATATATATATATATATATATATATATATATATATATATATATATATATATATATATATATATATATATATACATACATATATATATATATATATATATATATATATATATATATATATATATATATATATATATATATATATATATATATATATATATATATGTATATATATATATATATATATATATATATATATATATATATATATATAATATATATATATATACATACATATATATATATATATATATATATATATATATATATATATATATATATATATATATATATATATATATATATATATATATAATATATATATATATATATATATATATATATATATATATTATATATATATATATATATATATATATATATATATATATATATATATATATATATATATATATATATATATATATATATATATATATATGTTGCTTCAAAACTAATTCGAAAAGCCCTATGTGCATGCTGGTTGTCAATAAGACGTCTCAGTAATTTCTCAAGAACGACTGTATCAATTTGAAACTTTCAGCGCTACTGCTATTAATACTTCTGCTATTGATATTGAACTTTAAATACCTTTGATGAGCATAAAAAGAAGAACAGGTAAAACAATGGGGGATTAGTATGTAAAACACATGTATAAACAAAATAAGACTTACAATTAAATAGGATTGTTACAAATATAATTAAAAAATTAAAACAGCCCCAGAACCATTACTACAAGGAAGTTCAACATGATTGAGATTGAGTCTTGGCTTGAGCTGGAGTCCTGGCTTGAGTCCTGGTCCCGAAGCTGGGAAATTATTCCCAAGATATTTCCTTAAATTTTGGTAAAAATTTAATAGGGGATCTTGAATGTATCAAATCCTCGAAAAGCCAACGAAAGGCTAGTTTAAAACAAAGAAAAATGTAATATTTTACTCATTGTTAAGGAAAGCACTGTCTATTTAATATACGTACAACATAAATTCAATAATACGTCCCCTGTGTCGACAAGCTTTCCAATCAAAGCTGGTAGCACCACAAGGAGCTCCCGGATTGCTCAAATGATAGTTCCTTTGAGTTAATTTTTCGAGTTTTCCTAGCAGCTATCCTAGAATACATTTAGGGTTACCCTTTCCTGAAATTTAAAAAGAAAATGCTGCTCCGTTTTATCGGAAAAATAGAATTCATACTTTCTAATGATGTAAGTTCCATTAGATTTGGATATATCTATCTCCGGTACAAGAAAGGAGAAGTTAAACAGTTTTTCTAAGATTTCTGGGAAGGGAGGTATTGGCTTTTAGTTTTCTGTCGTTTATTCAGGTCTCTGTCAGGTCTCTGTCGTTTTTCTGTCGTTTATTCAGGCGATTCCTTGATATACCACATCACTAGAAGAATCGCAAAAGCTTTTTTGATCTCTGGATGATCAATTTATTATGTATGCATTTATTTTTCTTTATTTTTGTTTCACTTTTATTTCTTTGACACCCATGTATGGTTGATATTTCTGGTCCAATTCATTGTAAAAAAAAAAAATGGATTTCCAACAAATTATTTACTGGAAATTAAACAAGTAAAAAACAATCGGATTTTTTGTTGAAACTGTTAATCGTGTTTGAAGTTCAACAAAATTATCAAGATTTATATGTTTTTCATTAGAGAAATGTGATTCTCAACATAAATAGGTCTTATTAATCAAAAGGGTTTGGATCTCAATTGTGGATTGACATTTCTTGAATATCCTATTAATTTTGACTTTGGTGCCATTTAAAGTAAATTTGTGTACAAAAATTCTTATGTACACTCATAATTAATGTACAAACATTTTTAGCTTATAATTAATATTTGAGAGAAATGGAAGAATACTATAGAATTTTTTTAGTCTCGCATTCCTTACGGAAGAGTTACGGAGTATCAATAAAGGAGAAACAATCTTTTAAATACAAGGCAGCAATAACATTAGTCGACAGTCTTGTTTAAATAAAAACAAAACTCAGACAATTCTTCCTGACTCTCTTTCAGCGGGGGAAGGACCGGTCCTGGCTTATGTCGGAAGTTGGGGATCGTTCCTGGCAGCTAAATGGCCTGTTAGGATGAGATATAAACCGAGTGGTTGTGGAAAACTGGAACTTTTAATCCGTGTGATTTTCTAGATTTCCATGGGAATAAGTTATTACTTATATTCAATTTCAGGCTGTATCCAGGGGGGTTTGAATCCCTCCCCCAATTTTTGTCAGACTCGTAAAAACGTAACACAAATGCATGTAATCAAATTCTTGATGCATTTTTTAAAGTGTTTTGTAACCTCCCCCCCCCAAAAAAAAATCCTGGATACAGCCCTTCTTATATTCACTATATGTTAACCAGGGTTGCCACAGTTAATAAATCATCACCAAATATGATGATTTTACCGGTAATTCAGTAAAAAAGTTGAAATTTCAATTGCGGTTTGTATATTCAATATTTATATTTTTCAACAAGTTGGAAATTCAATAATGACTAGGGAATTCCAATAAGGCCGTAAATATTCCATTCCAACAATTTTCAGCTGTTGAAATCCCAATTTTTTTTTTGACAAACATTACAAAAATTAGTGTTGAATTTCAATCAATTTTTTTTACAGTACTAAGTTGGAATTTTGTTTTATTTTGTTTATTGGAGAAGGCACTTTACTCCATTTTGGTTTTCTGCGAATAGTCTAGTGGTAGCTGATAGCTCATTGCTAATTTCCTTTTTAGATTGTGTGTTTTATTTTCTTCCGTTTTTTCTCTTTTTTTTTACTTTCTTTGGGTTTTCTTTCTCACTTGATTCCTGACCATAAAGCCTTACGGAGGGGGGAGGATATTTGATGCTTACATTGAATGTTCTTTTTATTTCAAAGGGAAAATGCTTCCTCTCCAATTGGCTCCACTGAATCAAACTCAACTACTTCCGTTCTAAGAAATCATCACATTTGCCGAATTTTAAATAAAGCATGTTTAGCACAGGTTTAGACCTGACAGGTCGAGAATTCGTATCATGTCGTGAAAGTTGAAGTGACATAGAATTTATTTTGGGAATGAATGAATTATAAGATTTTCGTCTGAGAAAACGGAAATAAGAAAAACTTTCGGCCAACCGTCTAGGGCTAAACGAAAAGCAGGTCGTCCTCGTCTGGGGTAGGAGGACGTCATAAAGAAAAAGGAAATGGGAACTTCATGGGCGGGCGTAAAAAGGGAGACTTTGAATAGATTGGGATGGAGGAGGAGCGTGCGTAGCTGTGTTGGCCTCAGGTGGCTTGGTGCTGCGGTGAGTTGTTAGTAGTAGTAGTAGTAGTAATGAAGGTTATAAGGGCTATATATTTTTAATGTAGCTAATATTAGGGCTAAAGAATGTATATTTAATAGGGCTATTACATTTAATAGGGTTATAAGGGACAATTAAGAGATCAAACACTAAAAATAAGTTTAAAACGATATTGATCACGTATGCTGAACTTAGGTCCTTAAATATCATGGGAAGCGCAACAGCGCTGCGTTAGTAAAGAGCGATATGGCTTCAATGTATTAATTTTTTCTACCATGCCACACCGTAAACAACTTGTCGTAGAAATTTCGGAGGGGGTTCATTTGATTGGAAATCAAAGTTCTAGTGCTCTTTTTTTTTAACAATAGGCTAGACGAAAAATGTGGTTCAATACCGCTCTCTAGGGCTATAATGAAAGAAAGGTTGAGGTGGTTAGGGCACGTTGTGCGGATGAAACATGACAGATTGCCGAAGATTGTTCTTTTCGGCCAACCATCTAGGGCTAAACGGAAAGCAGGTCGTCCCCGTCTGGGGTGGGAGGACGTCGTAAAGAAAGATTTAAAGGAAATGGGAACTTCGTGGGCGGGTGTAAAAAGGGAGGCTATGAATAGATTGGGGCGGAGGAGGATCGTGCGTAGCTGTGTTGGCCTCAGGCGGCTTGGTGCTGCGGTGAGTTGTTAGTAGTAGTAGTAGTAGTAGTAGTAGTAGAAGTGCTCTTTTTAAGAGTCAAAAGTGATTGGAGTGCAACAATTCCACCTACCATGTCCGTGTTTAATAAGGAGTTTGTAGCCCATGGGGAAACAAACAAACCCGCATGCGTGACTATCCTTCTTTAAAAAAATAAAAAAGGTTATCATATATGCTGAATTTCATCAAGATCATGGTGGGGTTAAGCTTCCCCACCGTTTGTGGGGAAGCTTAACCCCTCTTTTCTAAAAATATCCACATTTTCCTTTGCTAATCGCTTTTGACAAGTAATTTTGAAATTGACAGATTTTTCACATTTATAATCAGCATCAATAATGCATTATGTTTTCTTAATCAAATCTTCCGTTGATCTGTTTGATCCAAGGAAGAGCTGTTTGATCTACTGTAAGGCTCTCTGGAGCATGAAGGAGGCTACCACTCCCTCCTCTGACTCCCCCTTTTTTACATTCAAGTTTATAGTCCATTTAAAAATGCTTTGAGAATGACCATCGTCATTGAAAAAACACACCACTTCGAATAATTACTAGGCCTCACCAGCGCTTCACATGGTGAAAGTATATCACGCGTGGCGGAAAGGTCCTGCCTACGGTAAATTTTAGACCGAGAGCCAGGAGCAGATCTAGAGCAAAATTTTGGAAAGGCCAAATGTGACAAGGCTGCTAATGAGCAAAATCTCGGGGGAAGCAATATGACAAAGGTGCCAATAATTGACCAAATTGGCAAATTTATTCTAAAAAAAGGCCAAATAGACCCCTATGCTATACATAAAAAACCGATATTGCCGGTTTTTCATCAGGTTTTGTGCTTAATTTTCATTAGTAGTTGGTTTGTAATGTCAAATAAAGCCAAATAAAAAAAAATAATTAAAAAACTAAATCTAACAAAACCTAACTTTGATTTTTCATAACCAGAGGCTATGTGCAAAGAGGAAGGGAGGGGTATTACAGGATTTGAGCCACCCTCCCCACACCCATAATTTCTACCCGACTCGTAAAAAAGTAACAAAAATGCATATAAATAAATTTTATATGCGTTTTGTAAGGTTTTCTTAAAAAACCCTTGAAAATACCCCCCCCCCCCAAAAAAAAATAAATAGTAAGAAAGCCCTGGCAACATTTATGCATTATGAAAAGAGCAGGGAGGGGTTGGGATGTCATCACGAAGGAAAAACAATTCAAAACGTCTCGGGAGTGATTGCTTCAAAAGAAGCGCATATGAATGCAGTTACGGAAATATTAACAAAACTAGTAATTGTAAAATAGAGTGATGCAAACAATCCAATGCTCTCATTTTAGGTTGTATAAAGCGTTTTGATGGTAACCAGGGTGCCAATTTTCGCCCCCACCCCCAAAAATTGATTTTTTTGGCATTTTCATTAAAAAGGAAGTAAAAAAATAATACCCCCGACCCCCTAGATTTTGACAAATAATCTTTTTATATCTTAAAAATATGAAAACTAATCTGGTAATGTTTAGGACCAGGAGACAATTTGAAGGAAACCCTGAAAACTGCTTGAAAACAATCAAAAACTTTTACTTATATCAGTCTTAAGACGGATTACTTCACTTTACCCCCTTCCCCTTTATTAAAAAAATGTAACCCGTTTTATACATCATCACTCTTTTCTTTGCTGTCATGAAACGTTAGAGTTCGCCGTTCGCTATTTTAAAATATAATTTATCCCCCTCAGGGATGGTGTAAATTGAAACAGTGCGCACAAGTAAGTATTTACGATTATTTTAAGGTAGTTTTTAGAATTTTTAGGGTTTCCCTCAAATGGCCTCGCAGTCTTAAATACTAACAAAATTTCTGTCCAGCTCTCCTGCCTTTTCCTGAATTGGCACTCATAAGGGTAACATCTTCAAAACTACCGTCTAAGGTGAGAAGAATATAACCGTTTATTTTCGAAAGCTAACCTTAACTCGTCGAAAATAGACAAAATTCCCATCATCCAATCCTACTTCATCCTGAGCCGTTATCATATTATAGTATCCTCTATGTTATCAAATGTTGGTCCACATACTAGCAAATAAACATTAAGACTGAATTATTTCCTTCTAGCAAGTAAATTTGATGATTAGTTCGGCATTCGGAAATTAACTTTTAAGCGCATGCTCAAAATTGGATGTTAATAGGCAAGCTATATTTCCCACGCAATAGCCAACGTTAATTGCGTTAATCATTTACTTTTTCCTCGGCTTCATTTACATATTTTATATTTTCAAGCTTGTGGCAATGTGAAAATTCATTTTTTGTACTTTGCCCCTAGCATTTCTTGGGGTGGTGTTAGTGGCTTTCTAACCCCCTAGAGGCTGGACCCCCATAAGAGGCTTAAAAACAGGTTTCTAACCTCCGGCCCTAGAGGCTGAAAAATCTTAAAAATACATGTTATGGAATGAACGTTTCCAGGAAAGTCTTTATGGAAAGCGTTCTTTTATAGTTTTGAACTCGGAAAACTTTTTGGCGTCCCTCTTCCAAATAGTGCCATTGGGGTCTGTAAGTTGTTTAAAGAAAAGTAAAGTGCCACAAAATAAGCTGTTCAAAGAAAAGTAAAGTGCCACATTAAACCTTAGACAAGCAGAAATAATGCCAAATAATAATTAGAGTTTAAATGGACATAAATCACAATCAAACCGTTAGTGGTAATGAACTGTAATGAGTGACCCGGGCCAATAGTAACAAATACTACATCAAACAAATTAGCTTTTAATGCTGATTTCAAATATATAAAATTACATAAAATGGTACCCATCAAAAGCTACGACCCTGAGAAATTTTTTCTGATAGGTGGAGAAACCTCCAAAAATTCAAGTGGTCTCAAAGCAAAACCACATCATTAGACCCAGTATATCAAAACGCTACTGTAGAGGTTTCAAGCTCCTATCTCTAAAAATGAGGAGTTTCGCATTTTTCCTAGAAGAAAGATCCCGGATGCATGCTTATTTGTTTTTTTTTTTCTCAGGGGTAGTCGTAACGAACTGATAGTCCTAGAAGGTCGGGAGAGCACTCATCCAAACGGAAATTAAAAGTTCTAGTGCTTTTTTAAGTGACCAAAAATACAGTTTTACGAGAAGTTGAGTTTTCTGCCGTTTTGTGGCACCAAACTATGATTTTGCCCCACAGAGGACCAAGTTGCTATCGATTGAAAGTTCTGAGATAGCAAATTGGATTAGAAGTATCAAAAACTATATGTGGAACCAGTGTAGTATCCATAATTTTTTTCCTGGAGGGGGGGGTCATAAAAAGATTTTGTTTGGGATGGGGGGTTACGAAAAAAAATTATTAAAACGTATCAAAAATTTGCTTAAATTCATTTTTGTTACGTTTTTACGAGTTGGACAAACATTTCGGGGGGGGGGGAGGGTTAAATCCCTACGCTCCCCCTGGATATGGCCTTGTATTGATTTTCCCAGTTGTAGAGAAACTGAGAAGGTAATACGCATGGTGGCGCATTTGTTACCGAAAAGTCGCGTAGTACATATAGAAGATAAATGGTTAATATGGACATTTATTTTACTTTATTATCTAACTACGTTAATCATCTTGGTTTTTCATGAAATTATGTCTAGTGATGTATAATTGCGCATGCGCAAATATGAAGTAGGGGCGGTGCAGGTGGGGGGGGGTGACATAAATTTAAAAGAGAGCATTTCAATGCCCAAATTGTCTAACTCTCCATGAGACTTCAGATAAATATAGAAAGGGGTATGGAAAAGGGGTAGGATTAATCTTTTATCCCCATTCATTTAGACTGTGCCAGAGTAAGGGTGCCGCGAAAGCAAAAAACTGAAAAAATGGAACGGTATCGAATTACAATTATTGGGATATGAACAAAAAAAATCAAGGGTTTGTGGGACTGGTAGTTCACATCATATCTCGATTGGGCCTAGCCATGATTTGAAAAACAATCAGAGATTAAAAAAAAAGTTTTTTTTTCAACTGAAAGTAAGGTGCAACATTAAAATTTAAAACGATCACAAATTATTCTGTGCATGAGTGTGGCTACCATCTCCTCAGCCCCTCACTCTTTACGCTAAAGTTCAATCTTGTGTCCCAATTGTTGAAGAAACACGAGACTCAAACACAAAAGACACTCAAAGACGAGAGCCATTGAATTCAAGTGAGAGTTATTTTTAAAGCACTATAAAAGTTTGGCAGAAGGAGGAGGAGGTTGAGGTGAGAAACTTTGGATATATATAGTCAATCTTTTTTTATATATATAGCCAAAATTGTTTTTAAACTATTATATTTTTATCATACTTTGTTTTATTTCATTAGCATTAACGAAACTTCACTTATCGCATGTTTATTTGATTCTTAACAAGTACCAAAACCGAAAAACTCCCCCCTTACAAAAATACCTCCCCACAGAAAATACTCTCCTGCTGAAAATACCCCCCCCCCCGTGGAAAATACAATTGGAAATTGGAAAATATGGAAAAATACAATTGTAAAATATGGGTTATTTTATTTGCACATCAGAGGGGCTAGGGATTAAGTATGACGGGGCTGCATGCTAAATATGTTAGCTACGATTATTCTGCATATTATGAAGTAAGAATTGTTTTCTAACTGCACTTCTTGAGTGGGTTCGGGATAAAAAAGTTTGGCAGAAAGAGGAGGGGGTTGAGGAAAGAGGAAAGGGGGTAGAAAAGTAGTTAACTTAATAATTACTGATTGCTACTGAATAGACTACTGAATAGAAATTCAAGACTACTGAATAGAAATAATGAAATATAGATTGACAGGTTAATTTATCGATATTCATTCCAGAAAGTGTCAGAAATTTTGGATTTGAAAAAGTGAAAACGATAATTTGTGCTTTGTTTTCAGTAAAGTGTAATTGACGTCCTGGTCTTCAAAAAGCATAAGCGATGTTAGTCCTTCTCTGTTTGTGGTACGTTTTGTCCGCTTAAGTTTGACATAATTATTTATTGTAATATCTGTTCGTTTTGGTTTTCATTTATTTATTAATAGTCATTTGTGTTCCTTTAACGCTTGAATTACAATTTGACTTTATTTCTACCATTTCTAGGTTTAATGCAGCTCTTCACTTTTCTGCAAAGAACTTATTTTGTGGAAGGAAAATAGAGTTGGAGAGGACCTTTCATTCTTTTACTCCCCACCCCCAAAACCTAGAAATTGTTACGAGTATTCCTTATATTCCTCATAAAGGGGTAAATACCTCTTTTGGGGTCATCAAAGACATTCAAATTAAGACATTTTAAGTCTTGGCAAGGAAGTTAAGACGCTTCTTAAGTTTAAAAAGGAGAATCTTCTCATTTTACGTTGTAGATTCCAGATATTCAACCAATTTAAAGGGCTGCCTTCTGAAATCTTGAAATAATCTCTGTAACCAAAGCACTATCCAGGAAAGGGGGATAGGGTGTTTAAAACCGTCATTCCTGAAATGTTTGTCTGACTCGTAAAAATATGAAAAATGTATATGAACAACTGTTTGATGTATCTGTAAAGTTTTTTGAACCCCCCTTTCAACATTCCCCCTTCCAAACAAAACTTTTAGCTACGGACATGTCTGCAATCCCTTGAGTTGTATTCTGTTAATTATATCGGGTGTACTGTGTCCCGCAACTCTTATTTGTATCTCGCAACACTTATCCTGGGCTTCGCTTTAATGTTTGACGTAGCTACCCTTCAGTGCTATTTTTGCGGTAAACTAGCCTTTTTTTGGCCATCTATCTGAGGTTAAACAAAAAGAGGGGTGTCCCCAAATCTAGAAGATACCATAGGCAGCGCAGTAGCGCTGCCTAAGTAAAGAACGATGTTGGCACAACGTATTATTTTTTTTTCCTTTAGACCAGGGTACTTCGTATCGAAGGAGTTGTCGAAGACATTTCGAAAAGGGCTCATTTGGTTGGAAATTGGAATGGCTAGTGCCCTTTTTAATAGTCAAAAGTGATTGGAAGGCAACTAACATCCCTTCCACGCCCACCATTTCCCCAAACCCATTCAATAAAATTTTAAGATAGCCATTTTATTCAACGTAGTTACTTTCCACATAGAAATTATGTTTTTGAGGAGAACATCCCCCCACAGCCCTCAGGGCACGGGATGTAAGTTATGCCCTGGGGGCATATAAGGTTTTTATAGAAAGATTTGTCGTAGAAACTTCAAAAAGGGCTCATTCGATTGGAAAGTCAAAGGGCTAGTGCCGTTTTTAATAATTGAAAGTGATGGGAGGGCAACTAACCCCCCTCTCAAGCCCAACTTTTCCCCAAACACATCGAATTAAAATTTTGAGATAACTATTTTATTCCCCGTAGTTGAAAGTTCTGGAAATTAGATATATGAGGATAACACATCCCCCAGAGCCATCAGGGCTAAGGTTATAAGTTACGCCCTGGGGCATATAAGGTTTTTATTGAAAGCTTTCTCGTAGAAACTTAAAAAAGGGCTCAATCGATTGGAAATTGAAAGGGCTAGTGCCCTTTCAATAGTCGAAAGTGATTTGAGGGCAACTAAACCCCTTCTCACGCCCACCATTTCCCCAAACACATCCAATCAAAGTTTTGAACCGTTTCCACAGCCTGGTATCTATGACGTTTACAGTGTTTCATGTGATACTTTAGCTTTAAATCAGTCCAAAATCAGGATAGGCATGTTGGACAATAGTAGCGTACACCCCAATGATTACCCTCGCTTAAAAGTCTACTAATATTGGTTATTGGATTAAAATGTCCAATTGAATCAGGCTCTGAAGGAGGCGTGTATAGAAGCCAGACCAACTGCTTCACTGATTCAATAGACGGATCCCTCACTGGAAATAATACACCCTTTTTATCAGAACACTGACCCCCCCTCAAATTCTGTTTCATACTGTAACACCGTAACAACAATCTTTAAATGTTCATTAGCCCGCTCAAAAATATCTATCCCTTTTATTGTTAGGGATATTGACCATTTAAACATTTGAAATCTACTTTAGGAAACTTTTACCCATCCCCCTTAGCTGCCAATTCATCCAACTTTTTCTTAGAAGCATTATCACGCAGGGGGCGAAAGGCCGCAATCAAAAATGCATACTTGAAACACTGTAGCCCCGCATCGAAACAGATTCGTTGTATTCCTTTACAACCCCCTAAATCTGAATGATATTTTAAATACCCCTCTATACCCCTCTCACCTCTTAAAAGAAAATCTTCTTTAAATCTACAAATATTAACACTTAAAATTTCTGTGAATAAAATAACCGACCCTCTACCCCCCTCATTATAATTGTCCAGTTTAGTTACGATGCTGTTGACCCAATCCAAAAAACCCTCCTAATAATTTTCCAAATGCGGGCGAACTGCTAACATCTCTGTATGCAAATATATTGAATAAAATTCGCTCGTATTTTCATTTAAATAATATATTTTTAGTGCTATTGACGCTTTTAAACTGTCCCTCCCTCCCCACACCCGCATCTGTTGTTCAAGAAGGGCTTGAATCTTGTTAATATAGGAATGAGTAATAGCCAGGGGGTCTGTTACTATACCCGCTGACATTAAAGAATTAAAGGGGTCACCGAAAGTGGTGGTGTAGACACTATTATGGTGCAAGGCAGAGTTAGACAATAAAAAATCTGGTAGTGTATTTACTGATGACGCTAATATTTCACCATCACTACTCTGGTCAACCTCAATAGTGGGGGTGGATGATGCAATAAAATCTTCAATAGCACCACCACCAGTCTGTTCAATGCAATAGTGGGGGTCGGTGTGAAATCCCCCAATTTACTAAGGATACCTTCCAGCGTGTTTGGAGATAGCTGATCAAGCCACCCAGCATTGTCTTGTGACACAATTTGATTTTTATGTCTATTAGCATTGTCAATAGAAGTGGTATGGGAACCCGGTTTAGATGCACTTGGGGGGATATCACCCAAGTATTCGTTTATAAACCTATTTGACCATTCTGGGTCCTCACTCATGTCAATGTCACAAGTTAAGTCCTCTAGGCTATCTATATCCCCAAAACAATCATTTAAGAAGTTCCTTCGCCATTCTGTATCATTATCAAGTACTTCACTATCCTGAAAATCCACTAGTGGTGTTAATAATGGTTTAGACTCATTGTAAATAGCTGATTCTTGAGCTGATTGATGGAGGCAATAATTCACCGATGTTAATCTATAAAAACAGGATTTATTTTTCATGTGGAATATTCACTATTTTATAAATAGTGAACACACACACACACACACACACACACACACACACACAACACACACACACACACACACACACACACACACACACACACACACACACACACACACACACACACACACACACACTTAATAATGGTTTAGACTCATTGTAAATAGCTGATTCTTGAGCTGATTGATGGAGGCAATAATTCACCGATGTTAATCTATAAAAACAGGATTTATTTTTCATGTGGAATATTCACTATTTTATAAATAGTGAACACACACACACACACACACACACACCACACACACACACACACACACACACACACACACACACACACACACACACACACACACACACACACACACACACACACACCACACACACACACACACACACACACACACACACACACACACACACACACACACACACACACACACACACCACACACACACACACACACACACACACACACACACACACACCACACACACACACACACACACACACACACACACACACACACACACACACACACACACCACACACACACACACACACACACACACACACACACACACCACACACACACACACACACACACACACACACACACACCACACACACACACACACACACACACACACACACACACACACACACACACACACACACACACACACACACACACACACACACACAACACACACACACACACACACACACACACACACACACACACCCACACACACACACACACACACACCACACACACCACACACACACACACACACACACACACACACACACACACACACACACACACACACAACACACACACACACACACACACACACACACACACACACAACACACACACACACACACACACACACACACACACACACACACACACACACACACACACACACACACACACACACACACACACACACACACACACACACACACACACACACACACACACACACACAACACACACACACACACACACACACACACACACCACACACACACACACACACACGCACACACAACTAGCTGATTTGAAATTATTAAGAGTAAAAATAAGAACATCAGTAACATAAAATGGGACAAGAAGTATCTAAGCCCTTAGGTTCTCGCTAATTTACCATTTGTGGCATATTTTGCTCGGGGTGACTTTGACCATCGATCTCCTTGAATAAAAATTAATTTTCAGTTTTTTTGTCAGGTAAGTTCGATAGATAGGGGCTAGTAATCTCTTTTTCATCATGCAGAATAAAAGAAAAAAAAATGTATGCTTTCTCAAGTAGGAAAAAACAATTAAAACTTACAGGGATAAAATATTCCCGTCATAATTTCAAATCTGCTTAAACTCGTAAAAAAGAAACATGACCCCCCTAAGAGGAAGAAGAGTTCTAATCCATTAGTTAATAACACGAATACGATGTAACATGAAAAAATATAACACAATTTGTGCGATAATCTCTCACGAAACAAGATAAAGTAAAAATATATGTTTTTTTTTCAATTATGAAAGACACAATTTAAAACTTATGGGGTTAAATTCCATATGCTCAAGCTCATATAAAAAAAGAATTTTGCTAGTCCTAGATGGAGCCGAAGCTATCTATGTTTTAAATATGAAATACATAAGAATAAGACAATTTTGCGTATTAGTTCCGCCAGGCTTTTTTTTATTCAGAATATTAATAATCCTTACCTCCCTTACACAATATAAAAGCCCCCTCCACCCAAACACATTATAGATATTGTACATATTTAAAGGACACGTATTGCTCATTAATCAATTTTTAGTCTTAAATAAGCGATATTTCTGCAATTCACTTCTGACGCATTTTACTCAGATTGCCTTTACACCTGAACGGCTGTTACAAAGCATGTGCATTTTCCAATAGATATGTAGTCGACTGTCAATCAGAAACCCATATGGCAGATAGCTAAAGCTAGCTATACGAAAAAGGTCTCGTTTTTTTTATAATACAAGAATAAAAAGAAAAAAAACAAACCAAAATCCTTTTGAAATTCTCCATTACAATACGAATAAATTTAACAAGAAAGGCAGGTAATATACTTGTTGAAAAAGTTTTTCAAACTGAAGAAAAAGAGTTTTTACATCATCAATTTATACACAAAAAACACGATTATATGAACTCCGGCCGAAAATAGTAATTTTACAGAGAGTCCATTAGACCTTTGAAACACGTTATACCAAGGTCTTTAGTTATGAGTATTGAACCATAGAAAAACCTGTCTGGTAAGTCATGTCCACGACGCGGTAATTGATGCATGTCTGTGGTAAGTCGTGCCCCGTTGAAACTGCACTAAATATTAAGTACCCTCTGTATTCGTTATCTCTGATTGGTCCAGAAAATGGGTGTTGAAACAGAAACCTGTCTGGTAAGTCATGTCCCTTCTGTAGTACTAGATACCTGTCCAAGGTAAGTCTTGTCCCGTTGAAACTGCACACACATTCATGCCCCAGGCCTTGTCCCCCCTGTGGCCTTATATAACTTACTACTGGAATTGGGGTTGAAACAATCCCCAGAGGTTAGAGGTATGGGTTATAAGCTATGCCCAGGGGGTATTTAAGGGTTTTATGAGGGATGGTTGTTTAACTTTAGAAGAGGTTCAGTCTTTCTCCCTGTAAAAGACTATGCCAATAGAAAATGACTGTAATTAATTAAAAAACTTTTTCAAGAAATAAGTTTTTAAAAAATGTAAAGGACTCCATTAAACCAAAATCAACAAACATAGAATCAAATAATCTACCAAGAATACAACTACCACAAATCAGTATCAATAAATAAATGAAACCCAAAAACAAACAGAAATTAAACTAAATAAGAGTCAAACTCAAAACGAGCAGAAATTAATGTGAGTAGGATTCTAAACCCCAAACTTTCTAAATACCAGAATATAATTTGTACTTTGTTGAAAAAAAATTCTTTTAAAAGTTTTCACTTTTCTAACTTTAAGAAATCAAAAATCAATTAAGATTTTAAGGAATAAATATCAGCATATGTATATTAAACTGACAATGCAGATTTTTTCAGTAAATTCATTTCAATATTTTTTTCAGTAAAGTACAAGTAAAGTACGAGATTAAAATATAATTTTATTTTTAGCAGCTTAATAGATAGCAGAACCAAAACGAAGCTAGGTAAGTTTCTTAGGTATTATATAAAGTCCAACTCCTGCAGAACGACGATTTATGTCTTAGAGGTCTGAGATAAACGGTTTTGCATCTCTTCTAGATTTCTAAGAAGTAGTCATGGAAAGTTGTATGTCTAATAAATTTATCAAACACTGGTAATCTTGTTTTTCTAATGGAGGTATCAGATTTTGATCAAGTCTCTGGAATTTTCGTATCAAGAAATTTCGTATTTTCGTATCACGTATCTAAAAATGAAAAAATCTTCTTCTAAAGGAGGGATGACATTCATTGTAACAACAGGCTTATTTTTGCAATAAAAAAATTGTGAAAAAAAGATATTTGAGAAAAGAGCTTGAAATTCATCGAAAATAGTGGAGAGTCAGATTAAGAAGTGCTGAAAAGGTTCTGAAAATGCTTTGTTTTCAGTAAAGTGTAAATGACGTCCTGGTAATCAAAAAGCATAAGCGATGTTAGCAGGAGTGACCCAATAGATGCTGTACGAACATAATTTATGTATGTTTTCTGATGATGGTTGCTTGATGATTATGAGTGTTGGTCAATTTATTTGTTGTTTTCATGGATGTAGGCATAAGTTTAACAACAACTTGGATGTAGACATAAGTTTAACAACAACTTGGATGTAGATATAAATTCAACAACAACTTGGATGTAGACATATGTTCAACAACAACTTGGATGTAGACATAAGTTCAACAACAACTTGGATGAAGACATAAGTTCAACAACAACTTGGATGTAGACATAAGTTCAAGAACAACTTGGATGTAGACGTAAGTTCGACAACAATTGCTGGATAAAGGATTCTAACGGGACAAGATCACGTGTCTTTTTCTAGGCCAATCAGGGGATGTTTCTAAGTGTATTGATCCACTAACGGGACAAGATCGCAGTGAATATAAGGAAGGATTTTTTCTATAGTTGTTATTAGTGTGAGAATAGAATTCAAGGAGTGAGAACAGTTTGACTTTACTCATTAAGATATATTTGTAATAATGAGTGGAATGTTTACACTATTAGAAGTTGATAGTGGAGCTGGTAGCAATGATACAAGAGCACCAAACATTGCGGTGGAAATCACGAGAGGATCCCGACTTTGTCTGGAATGGGATGAAGTATGTGCAAGATATGTGATATCTTTGAGCAAATTTAAAATGGAGGATCAATTGTGCTTCGCTGCAAAAGTTGATATAGCACATATGAATAGATTTCAAAGTGCTTTAATGCAATAGTGAAGCATATCGAGGACAATAAGCTGTATCGCTAATTGCACATGTGTAATATATATTATTGTTGTAATTATACAATAAAATTGTTTCGAAATCGAAAATGTCACCCTTTTGTTAGAATGTTAGATTAAGCAGAACGATTCATGGTTAGTCTAGAGTCAGCAGTGAGAGTGATAGGATTGAAAAATGAATAAATTCGAGAAAGAGAGAATTAGATCGAATATTGTGATTATGGAAAAACATTTGATTCTGGATGACCTTTTTCTCGAGTTATCCCTTCAACGGAAGATATTCTCACAGGAGACACTTGACAATATAATAAAAACTGATTCCCCCCCATTGGACTATTGTATGAAGCTTTTACGATGTGACTGAAATGCTTATACTCAATTTATTGATATATTAATTCAAACAAAGCAGAATAATATCGTGGATATACTTTTGAAAACATTGCCATAGATTCAATGTAGATGACTCCTCCTTCGAAAGAGGTAACGTCACAGAGTTACTCCTCTCCCATTCCCCTCTGAATTTATCAAACGAGGATCAGTTTCTTTTTAGCTTTGAGAGAGTTGACATCGGAAACCAAAAAAAAAAATGTTCTATACATGTCCACTATGCATGTACACTCTTGGCAATTGGTCATCATCTGAGAATTGTACAATTATTGATGACTATAATGAAAAGTGCAAATTATGCAATCCTTGTAAATTACATAGAGGATGTGCAGTACAAATTAAAGGATATATTTCATGTCTTGAAGAGAATTATGACTCTCACCCTAGAGGACATCTATGCTCCAGTTGTCACTATGATAAATGTGATCAGTGGGAGAATACTTATCCTGGTATGATTGGAAAGAACCCCAAACGTGATTTTAGTTTATTTCTACGAGATTGGTATCGTCGTGGATTTAAATTATTTTGGGAGGAAGAATCAGGTCTGTGATTCAACTGTTGGGGTAACAAGACAATTTGGTTTCTACGTCATTGTTGTGACGACACTGACTATTATGACTATAAGCCTAGTGATTTTTATTTGGCTGTTACTGAATGTGATTCACCATTTGAAAACACTGTATGTAATATTGCTTCAAAGAGACAGATTGAAACACGTGAATTTCACAATATGAATGCAAATAGTATCATTGACTATACAAAGAGATAGGACAAGAGTGAAGTTACATTTTACTGTAGAAAATTTGACCCTGAATTTGCAGCCAATCAAGATCAATATACAGTGAATTCAAATGATCTACCAGCATTAGTGGTTCACGCCAGTTGTCTATACACCGAAGAAGAAATTTAAAGTGAAGAATAAAGACATTGATGTATATTTACATTTCTTTATTAATAAACAAATTCACATACAGTTTTTAAGCACTCTACTCGTAGGGCACTAAAATCAATGTTATACAGGTCTGAGAGGATATTTTCCACCATAAAGTCGTTCAGACGTGGATTGTCTACATAAATGTTGAGAAACTGCTTGTAAGTATAGCCGCGACATCTGAACACGAAATATAGTAGCGCATGGAAACCACAGCTTTTAGTCGTCAGATCCTGCACTCTCTTTCGATTTGAATAATAGTTTTCCCACTGCTCACAATATAGTTGTTGATGTGTGAAGTGTAGAATGTATAGGGTAGGCCAAGAGGATCAAAAAATTCAATTGTCTTCATTGTTTGAAAGATAGACAACCAATGGCCAGTATTCACAGTCGACGGACTGCTATTAACAATGATTATGGTATCGTTGGCACTTTGAAGTTTTCGAAGACAGTCCGAGGGCAGACAATAGGATCTGTATTTGGACGTTTAGGGGTCCATATTAGATACATTGATTATTTGACTGGTGTTCATGGTGCAAGGTCTAGTAGAACACTGCCTTCGAGAGTGATTTCCCAATAGGTTTCATATTGATTTAGCGAGATTAGTGCAATAATCTCAGGTAATGGGTCGGCAAATGTAATCTCTAAACGCCCACTCCCCGTTCATACTATACTCATATCCTGGGTGCCAGACAAATCCAATACAACGATACCATGTGTTTTAGCGAATATGTCTTCGCTTATACCATTTTCCAATAGTTGTGAATCATGATCTAGGGTTTGCATGGTCAACTCATACAATATACTATAGGATTTATCAAAAGATAAATTTTAGAGTGGGATTCCATTTACTTTGCAGACAAGAGATGAAAGCCCAAACATTTCAAATTTATGTGGGCATCCAGTCCACGATCCTATTGCACCAGCACTTTTTACAAATGCCAAGGCTAATTGTGACGGAATTTTGCCATTGATAAAGGATCAGTCGGTGAAGGTGCGTGAGCCTGTGGCAATATGACGTTGATTGGTAATTGTATGAGGGACAAGTAGTTTAATATTATTTCCACTGGCTCTCAGTTTTTTCAATGCCAAAAAACAGAACTCATAACCTGCTGTTTGCGTACATGTAGTGTTGCCGAGGTGAGGGAGAGAGTTACATCAGGATTGGCAGCAAGTTCCTTTCGTAAAATGAAATTGGATGGAGCAAGCGTCAATTTTATATCCACTTTAATATTGGGTGGTAACCATTGGGGTATGTAGAGTTCTCTATTTGAAGTGCATTCCATACATTGTTTCTTACTTATTCGATTATTTATTTATATTTATTTTGTAGGTGCTTGGGTCACAATAGATGCTTAACTGTTTGATGCTTACCTGTTTATGCTTACCTGCTTACATGTTTACTGGACCTCTTAGTGGAAAAGAGGATGCAGTGAAATGCTCATACTTACTGATATGGGCAGGTGAAAAAGGCAGAGACATTTTCAATACATGGACATTAACTGCTGCTGAAAGAGACAATGTCACCACATATTTAAGGAAGTTTAGCGAACATGTTGAGCCACTTGCAAATCCGATATTTGCCAGATATCAGTTTCATAAACGTAATCAGAGAGACAGTGAATCAATAGAACAGTACCTTACCGAGTTGCGCATCACTGCAAAGGAATGTGAATTTGGAACAACCAGTGATGAGATGATAAGAGATCGTATAGTTTTTGGAGTCAAGCAGGACAAAATCCGCGAACGACTACTTAGTGAAGGTGCAGGACTAACTCTAGCTCGTGCAGTAGCTATTTGCAGAGCTGCAGAAGCGACCCAAGCACAATTAATGATAATGTCCAATCAGGAACACTCAAAAGTATATATCAAGCAAGAAGTGGATATAGTAGCAAGACAAGGCAGAAAATGCTACAAATGTGGCGGAAATTTCACACCTGGACATAGTTGTCCTCCAAAGGATTTCGGAGAGTTTCCAAAGTGCTACAATTGTGGTGGGGTATTCAGCAAAAGTCATCAATGCCCTGCCAAAGGAAAAAGCTGCATAAAATGTAAGAAGCTTAATCATTTTGCTAAAATGTGCAGAAGCAGTCAACGAAACGTTCATAGTATTGAAACAGGCGAAAGTAGTACAGAAACACCGTCACAGTACTTCATTGAAAGTATTCAGAGCAAAGAAGAAACTTATAACGAGCCAGTGGCCAAACTGTATCTGACGAAAGAAAGAATGAATGTGGAATTTAAAATAGACACAGGTGCTGAAGCAAACGTCATACCAACCCGGACCATTGACAAGATGGTTCCAAGGCCAAAAATAATACCAACCTCAGACATTCTTACAAGCTATACCGGGGAACCGTTGAAAGTCACTGGTATATGTCATTTAGAGGTTCAGTACAAAGACAGGGAACCCCAAATACACAACTTCTATGTGGTTGACACGGATAAAAAGCCGATACTTAGCAGACAGACCAGTGTCATAATGAATCTAATCAAATTCATCTACAATGTAGAGCACATCCCAGTGGCCAATTCTACAGATCAGATTTTGGCAGAATATGAAGACGTGTTTGAAGGCATTGGAAAAATGCCTGGGAAATGCAAGATACATCTAAAACCAGGGGCAATACCCTCAGTACAACCACCAAGAAGAGTCTCTATGGCAGTTCAAAATAAACTAAAAAACGAGTTAGAACGACTTGTCAGCTCTGGAATAATTGAAAAAGTGACAGAGCCAACAGAGTGGGTTAACTCTATAGTCATTGTGCAGAAGCCCAACGGTGAAATCCGTATTTGTCTTGACCCTGTAGAATTAAATAAATGGATACAAAGACCACATTATCCAATACCAACGTTTGATGACATTGCCAACAAGTGCCACGGTGCCCAGAACCTATTCAAATTAGATGCCAGACATGGATACTGGTCGATGGTACTGGATGATGCATCATCAGATCTCACAACATTTAATACCATGTTTGGGAGATTTAAGTGGAGAAGATACCCATTCGGAATAATTTCAGCTCAAGATGAGTACCAGCGCCGAATGGAAGAGGCATTCGAAGGATTAGGCCTGGGTCTAATAGTGGATGATATAGCAGGTGTAGGAACAAGTACGGAAAACCATGATGCCCAACTAAAAGCAGTCCTCCAGAGAGCACGAGAAAAAGGAGTCAAATTTAACAGAGACAAGTGCATATTCAATGCAAAAGTCATTCCATATTTTGGCCATTTGCTAACAACCGAGGGTGTCAAACCGGATCCCAACAAAACCAGAGCCATTGCTGAAATGCCGGAACCAAAGAACAAAGAGGAGCTGCAGACATTGCTTGGGATGTTTAATTATCTGTCCAGATACATACCAAAATTATCCATTCTAAACCAGCCTTTGCGAGAACTTGGAAAAGCTAAGGAATTCGTATGGAAGAAGGTGCACAGCGATGCTTGCCAGGTCATTCGAAAATCCTTGTGTGAACATCTCTCGTATTTCGACACAAATTGCCAGGAAGTCGAAATAATTGTCGATGCATCTCAGCATGGGTTAGGAGCGCAGTTACTGGTGAAAGATGAAACAGTAGCCTTTGGTTCACGATCCCTTAGTGATACAGAACAAAGATACTCTCAGATTGAGAAAGAACTATTGGGCATAGTATTTGCATGCAAACACTTTCATCAGTATATATTCGGAAGAAAGGTCTCTATCATTACAGATCACAAGCCACTGGAAAATATTTTGAGAAAACCTATCAGTAAGGCACCACCTAGACTACAACGCATGATGCTAGCCATTCAGCCATACGACCTTACATTTACATACAGACCAGGACCAGAAATCCCCGTTGCTGATACCCTGTCACGTCTGCATATTGAAGACACAGACCCAGAAGAAGAACTTCAGGCTGAACTACATGTGCATAATGTAATCAAAAACATTCCAATCAAAGATGAAATGGTGCAAATCATAGCCAATTGTACCAAAGACGACTCGGAAATGCAGATTATAGCCGATACGATCAGAAAAGGATGGCCAGAGCACAGAAAACAGTGCCCAAATGAAATACAAGAATATTGGAACTACAGGAATGAACTGGCAACGCACCAAGGTATCCTGTTAAAGGGCGACCGAATCATAATACCGAGACGTATGCGCCAAGAAATCATGAACCGTCTACATACAGCCCATCTAGGCGTTGTTAAAACAAAACAACGTGCACGCACGTGCGTTTTCTGGCCAAACATCACTGCTGATATCACCAAGTACATTTCCGGTTGTGAAATATGCCAACGGTTCAGTTCTTGCCAGCAACAAGAACCTCTCCTGAACTCAGAAATTCCTGAGTACCCATGGGAACATGTAGGTACTGACTTACTGTTTTGGGAAGGAAGGAATTATTTGGTAACTACCGACTATTACAGTCGATACATCGAGGTGGACAAACTAGACAGTACCAGCTCGGGAAGCGTTATAACCAAGCTAAAGAGCCAATTTGCAAGACACGGGATCCCACGAATACTTACCTCCGACAACGGCCCCCAATTTGCAGCAGATGAATTCAGAAACTTCGCGGAACGATGGAGAATCACGCACCGCACGTCCAGCCCTAGATATCCTGAAAGCAACGGCCTCAGCGAAAAAGCGGTCCAGACAGTCAAAAGGCTAATGTCAAAAGCACTGGCTGACAAATCAGACCCATATCTCGCCCTCCTTGAATACCGCAACACTCCCGTAGACAATTTAGCTTCTCCAGCACAGCTCCTGATGAGCCGCCAGCTAAGATCGGTAATGCCGTCAATAGAACACAACTTCGTGCCAAACGCTGTACCCAATCAGGAGTACAAGGAGGCCAGAAAAAAGCAACAAGAAGCTAAGAAGGAGGCCTATGACAGACATACACATCCGATCAAACCGTTTGCACCAGGCCAGCCAGTATGGCTCAATAAAACTGGACAAGCAAAAGAAAGATGGATCAAGGCCCACGTAACCGGCAGATACGACGAGTCAAGTGACCGTTCACTCACTGTTGAGACAGAAGACGGAAAAGTATACCGACGCAACAGGAAGTTTATACGCCCCAGATACAGTACTAATGGTTGCACTTACCTGCAGAACAACGGAACAACATTAACGAGCATGGAGGTACCCATAGTACCCGAATCATCATATTTATCCCCCACGAAATCGAATCCATCGAGCGACGCAAGTCGAAAGCTTAGCCCTCGCGAAGAATCTTTCGAGACGCCAAGAGCAAATCAACAACCAAGTGTTCAGGAATCGCAGAACTCACCTTCTGGTTCCAAAGCTGGAACAACGTCGTTTGCAGCGCAGCCAAATGTGAAGACGACAAGATCCGGGAGGATTTTGAAGACGCCGTCTAGATTAAATCTATAGCTGCGATGATCTCCTTTGATGACTTGAAGAGCCAGCAAGTCCAAAAGAAGGAAGATGTAGAGTTCTTCATTTGAAGTGCATTCCATACATTGTTTCTTACTTATTCGATTATTTATTTATATTTATTTTGTAGGTGCTTGGGTCACAATAGATGCTTAACTGTTTGATGCTTACCTGTTTATGCTTACCTGCTTACGCTACCTGCTTACGCTTAACCTACCTGCATACACTTGAACAGAAAACTCTACAGGGTATATTAAGTATTTCATGATATATTTTTCCAACTAGATGTAATTCACTAGTTGCAGCATTTTTAAGTGCGTCTGTACTATCAGTATTAGCAATATATTCATATCCATTGGAGGTGCCTCTCAATTCCTTGTATGACTTGGGTGTCATCAGCATGAATTGCATATAGCTTGTATAATTTGAGAGATTGTTGCTTGTGCTCACCAGCGTGCCATTTATGTAGACACTGACTTGAAGAAATAAATTATGTAATATAAATTTTCATTGGATATTCCATCGGCAAGAATTGGCAATGTATTATCGGATTTCCGGACTTTCATTCGTAAATCTATTGATGTTGAAGACATGTCCATAAAGTAGTCTTCATTGGAATAAATTTGAAAGTGGATATTATCGGAGAGAGGTTGTTTTGGATAAAATTGTTCATAGTATCCATGTTTTACACTCACATCAACATTTTCTGCATTGAATAGATTTAAAGATGAAGTGATTGAAGGTTGAGAATCCTTATGCGGTAGATATGCCATCTATGAAAAGAAATCTAGTTTCAATCTAAAATTCTCTTCCTGGGGCTTCTTCTTCTACTGTTTACTGTACGTGTCGTCTTTTTCCTTCTTTTCTTTGACAGAGGTGATGTCTTTCGTTTCTGACCTGAGAAGAGACTGATGAGTGGTTCAATGTTTCTCAACCTTTTTCAACCTTTTCCATTTTGTTTCAATTGTTCACCAAGGGTTCACACACTGGACCTAAGATTTTCCGAAGCACTTTTTTTAAAATCCTTGCCAGAGCTCCAATCGTACAGTGTAGAGGATGCAGAATCTGTCGCACCCGGTACAATATATTTTCTAGCCATAGGTAATGCAGAGCGAAACAGCTTAGCAAACCAACTGCCAAGACCACAGCCAGACATTGATGAGAGACCTTTGTAATAGTCCATTCCATTGCACAGTTGTCTTGGGCAAAGAGTAACATAGCAGTCAATATCAGGACAAATAAATTCCACTTTTCTATTAGACATCTTGTTTGTTTTGAACACCGACAACTATGGGTCGAAAATGGCATGTAATCACTGCCAAACCTTTTGATATTGCTAGAGGATCACCTAATTCAGTTCTTAGTGTTAACTGACAGAGTTCCAAATAGTAGTGTTTACGGGGATATACTGAAGATGCTTTATATTGTAATGGTGAATATGTTCTTGATTGGTTTTTAGTTCAAAAGCTCGTAGGAGGGGAAAATTGCTATTGCCAACTCTGGATGTTTCAACAAATGAAGCGTAGAGAAATATACAAGTGTCCGTGGAGAAGGCAGGTGGGTAGTCAGCAAAAATAAAATTAGCGTTTCCAGCGCTTTTACCATTGATTATATTGAGCTTAAAGCCAAGAACATCCTTTAGATTATCATTGAGAATAACCTTTTCATCGGCATCGGTGAACTAATTTAGATCTTGACCTCCTTCTTTGAATAGTTGAAATGAAAGGCTCCTTTTTACGATCGGAAATTCTTTTATTGATAGAACGACATAAATCATTCATACAGGTGAGTTCTTCGTAGGGTAATTCAATATGTGGATAATTCATCCAATTGATCTTTTGAATTTGTTCTTGATCACCTGAGGGTGGCGGCCAATCATAGGGTCTAATTTTTATATCGTATTTGTGATCTTTCCTCAGGATATCATAGGTATTTTTGAGAATACAGTCGACAAGAGCCACTTCATACGCGCCGTCGAATTTGATGGTGGGAGAGAGTTTCGTCCAAAAATCACTTGTTCTATTCAAATCATTGTAGAGAGGATCGGAAAAATTGGACATGAATTTCACATAGAAATCATTGGGCATTGTTAATGTCTTTAACTGGAACCAAAGAATAAAAATCAGAGTTGTATCCTAGCCAGCGAACAAGCAACTGTCTCTTGCCCCTGCGAGTACGACTCAATATCTTTTCAATTTGATAAATTTCACTAGTGTTTCTAACTTTTTGTAGTTCGTATTCATAAGAACCGCCGATAATCTCATCATCTTTGGTGTTTCGCAGCCGATATGTCGTGGGTTCAGTGTCTAGGATATTGGACACTTTAAAAAGTTCAGTGCTCCATAAATAATTCCCCTTTTCAAAAATATTGGTGGTTCTATTAATTCGAACTGTATCACCAACATTGAATTTCTTCTACACATTTTTTTTTTCACTGGAATATTGCTTTAGAAAGCATCAATGTCTTTTCACTGCAATGAACTTCCGTAGGGCTAACATTGGACAGGGATCGATGGGGCCGTTGGTTTTATATTTGCATGATTTTATCTAAATCTTGAATAAAAGCAACACTATTTTTTGGCGTGCAACATCTTGAAATTAATAGACGAATCGTTCTTATCAATCGTTTAGCCAATGCAGCCTTTATCGGGCTGTGACTATAATAGAGCGTTGTATTATATTTCAATAAGACCTTTTGCACATGAGGATTAACAATTTCGCTACCGCGATCCGATTGAATTTTTCTATAGCAATACTGTTCAAGAATACTTTCTAAAGCATGAGCAACTTCAACACCTCTCTTTGATCGCAATGGAATGGCATATGCATAGCGACTAAGGACACTGATTGCCACTAGAATATATTTGTATGGTGTATTGTGAGGCTGTTGAATCGTGTCTAAAGTTAAAAGATAAGTTTGCAATATATGCAGAGGGAAAAAGGCTTTAGTTTGTCGATATTGTTTGCCACGAAGCCTGCGATTCCGATGCAGTGTGTAACTCGGTTCATTTTCTAGATACTCTTTTGCTTTTTTTATTGCGCTACCATCTATGTCAGAGGCAACGTTAGAAAGCGTTGTGGGGGAACTTAGACTTCCCGCTTCACCAATATTTTCATAGACATGTTTTAAAACTTCATCCATTTTGAACGTAAACACGTAGTGTAATGTCCACTCCCCTTTTGCACACTGGAGGGTGAAACAATACGTCTTCGCTTTTGTTTAGCCGTCATCGTCGGTGTTATAAAATCATTGCTACTGCTGCTGCTAGTATTTTCCAAGATTGAATTAAAAACTTCCTCTTCTTCTTTTTTAAATGTTTGCGTTGTTAGAGGACTATATTCTCTTAATTTCTTTAGAATTTGCTTATTGCTAATAAGACTTTTGGGGAAGTTTGATGCATTTAGAAAGGTGTATAGATTATTGTCAAATGATAAAAGTGCTTTACGATTTGTCACCATATCGCAAATTAAATCAACTAGATTATAACTTTTTCCCTGAATTATAATTCGTTTCCCTGTGCTATCGACTTGAACTTGATCACCACCAATTTCCAACATGAGATATATTAATACTCTTTTACTCTGTTCTCGATAGGTCACCGGCAATATGTTTCCAATTGATGTCACTATGGAATTCAATTCCTTCTCCTTTGATTGTGCAGAATCTTGAGGAGATGTTTCCTGTTTAGGAGGATCTGTGACGGCGACTCACGATCTCTGACGGCGGCTCTCTCACGATAAGGTCTATGTTTGTGCACACGTCGCAATGTATCTTGAAGTAAAACTAGCTTTTTATCATCGGCAATATTTTCGTCATTAATGAATTTGCTTAGATTGTCTTAAAAATGTTCCACGGGTGAGAGGAAAAGCTCAAATAGCGTCGATTTATAGGGTTTAGCCATCCAGACAAAACTATTTACAAGTCCTGTGATTATTGGTAGTAAAAGTGTAAAAAAGCTACCGCCCGCTTGAATGAGACGTTTTCTTTAAAAAAATTTTCCTCTCTTTTTGCAGGCCAAGGCACGTACAGTGGAACGATGTTGCTTTGTCTGTTGTCTAACACCTTCTGGCAAGTGTACATAGCCCTCAGTTAAATTTAAACAAAGTTCATATATCAGATTATTGAAATCATTGTCAACACCATGTTTGAGTATGGCCTTCCTGAGTGGGGGTTTTGAAGTGCCTAAAACGGAAAATAAATGCCGTTGTTCGTGTAGTTTCTTCAGTGTCATGATGGCAACTAATTACCTTTTCTGCTGTTCACTGGAAGATATACATTAATTTCTTTGTCAAAAATATCTGTGACTACACGTAGATCCTCGGGTGTATTCTGATCAAGATCTAGCAAAATGTACCCGTAGGGCTTATTTGTCGTCTGGACTGTACGCTGACAGCAGAAGTTTTTGGAGCACCTGGATATATTTGCTTATTGAGAGGTATTAGCGAGCTAGAATCACGAACAACTCGGTAGATAATATAGATGGTGCAATTCAAAGCAAGGGTTCTCATACATTTGCTCTGATGAAACATATTGTGTAGAACTAGGGTTATGGAAATGTGTTCATGATGAGAGCGAACGGTAAACAGCTGTAGCGTTTCCCGTGAGAACTGTTCAATTGATTCAGCCAAATCATCAATAATCAGCCATGAGTTTGGTTCAATACTTTTGAAAACATCAAGTCCCCATATGAATTGTATTGGCATGGATGTGGCAATAGCTTTTATTTGATCGTAGGACTCCTGCCAAATACTATAGCAATAATAAATTTTCTTTGGTTTTTTCCAACAACATTTTATTACAAATTTTAATTATTTTAGCTAAAAGTGTCGTTTTCCCAGACATTGATGGGCCAAACAGAAACGACTTGAATGGTGTTTTAAATTGATACATACTGCTTTTGACAACAGTCGGACTACAACTTACTGTAAACCATACTTGTCCAATGAATAAATAATATTTTCCCCATAGATCTATCTAGTATAAGAACAACAAAAACAATATTTCTTTCATTTATTAACATCAACAACTTAAAATACAGCACGAATAGCACACAATATTTGTTCTTCAACAATAGCAACACTATTCGTTCAACAACAACATAAAATAGTACACACTATTTGTTCAACAACACTTTTTGTACAGCACTATTTTTCATCTATTAACATCAACAACTTGAAATACAGCACGAATAGCACACACTATTTGTTCAACAACAATAACATTTTTTTTATTAACAACAACACTTTTTTTTACAACAATAGTAACAACACATTTTTTCATTATTTTCAAACTTAAAATAGCACACACTATTTGTACAACAGCATTTTTCATTTATTGACAAAAACACTTTTTTGTACAGCAAGAACACAAACAACTTAAAATACAACAAGAATAGTACACACTATTTGTTCAACAACAATAGCATTTTTTCATTTATTAACAACAACACTTTTTGTACAACCACAACAACAACACTATTTTTCATTTATTGACATAATAAAAAACTTACAACACCAATAGCACAGTTGAACACTAAGAAAATATGAGAAACCTGACAATTGACAACATTTAAAAGATGAGATTACCCTCCACCCCCGGGGGCCGCGGGCCGAAAGCCGACCACGGGCGGGAGCCGCGGGCCGAAGGCCGGTCGCGGGCGGGACCCCCTACCCCCCGGGGTCGCTTTGGAAAACTGTATACAATAGCCGCTGCTGCAGGTTAAGTTAGGTTAGGTTAATTTATCCAGACCGAGTTGGTTGCGATAGTCTACACATTCCACTCGGTCTGAAATTCGATAGTGGCCGTAGGGAGTATTTTACACCATTCTCGAGCACAAAGACCTTGTCAGATATACATGACATGATATTTTTTTTGAACTCTAAGAGTATAGTTTCTATACTGCAGAAAGCGAATTGCTAGCACCTTTGCTCTTGGCACTAGACAACTATCTACACAGTTTCTGTAGACAGTCATGTTGAAATGATTTTTTAAAAAGTGTTTGGGGACCCCTTTACATGCCTGCTTCACATCTTTGTCGTGTGTTTCTACACAATAAACTTTAGGACAGGGGAACACCCCATTGGATATTAAATCACTCCCCGTCTCTGATTTTAACATTAGTAGTGGATTTGGAGGTTGACGTTTCACCAACTCGGGGTAGAGGGACGCATTCCAGTTAGTGAAATCCATACGCGAGTTGATGTGCACCCCATTTTCCAAATCCTTTAATAGATCCCCGGTTCTAACTTTTAATCCCCAGTTTGAACTTTTAACAGAGAATCTGTGTCCCCATAATAAAATGGAACCTCTTCCTCCCTTGGTAATTATACCTTGCACACATTGTAAAAAACGACAACATGAGCTTTTTGGAAATTTCCAGTACTGAACTACCTCCCGCTATGTTCTTGTTCAGTACAACATTTCTTTTCTTTCTGTGTAGAAGAACCATGTTCGGCTCTATGCTCGTGAATGTTGTAAAATTGGGATCGGCTATAATTCGTGCACATTCTTTGGGGTATGTTATGACGTCACAACGTGATCTGCTTCGTACACATTCACACATTTTGCCAAATGCTGAATTTAAAATGAGTTTGTATATTTCCTTTTCAACTTTACTTTTTGCCATTGAGCGTTTACCGACAAAGGTGTCGATAAAAATTTTCAAGTATGGTTTCTGATTGAATTGCAGTGTATTTTTATGATCTTGAAACCATTGTTTACCATCCATCGCAAAAGCACATGGTGAACAACAATATTATGTTTCAGGCCCAGATCTGCAATCAGTTTCTGCTTGGAGGGGGTTCAGTGCATGCCCATATCATCGACCAAAGGTCGATTGTATGTCCCCAATGATTCCTTGGTCACTGGTCTATTGACACAAGGAAATATAAAATCTTTGACAGAATCATGAAGTTCCAATGGTATGTGCCCGTCAATTCATAGAACCATCCTTGTGGCCCATTGTCCTCGACGGTGTGAATGTCGAGGATCTCACAAGGATTCTCAAGCCATTTATAATTTCCACACGGCAAAGAGTAGTGAGACATTGCCGAGGGGTACAATGAGTTCATGTCAAGGAAAACTGCGATAGACTTAACACCAGTGTCTTGTCCAGTTGAATCCGTTGTTAAAACGCGATCTCCATGAAAAACATACCCCCCCTCATCGATCTTTCTACAAAAAGGTGTTGATCCACATCAGTGATCAACCCTATTTCCTCCCTACTAATTTTTAGAATCAAGTCCATCACCAAATGAAGTATGGAAAAATAGTAGCCAATATCTAATCAAAACTCTGAATAAATTTGATCTGTGTTTTTACAGACAATATCTAATAGAATCAGTCCGTCACTGGCCAAGTATATTCTACAATAATCCCACCCATTTTTAAAATTACCCTCATCCCAAACCCTCTTGGCAAATTCATATTCCTCGGCATTGCATTCACTATTGGTAAGTGAATTAAAGAAAGCTTCAATTTGACGTAGTTTCTCCTCGCTTAACCGTCCGCCAGAGCAGTAATAGTCATATGTATATGCCTTTACAGGTCAGTAGGTCATACATTTCACTGTCTGGAAAGCGCTGTTTAAGCAAAGGAAAACTATCAAAATTGTCGCTTTTCTGCACTTGAATCAATTGACTGAGAACCTTGGGGAAAAACTAAAAGAGTATAAAAACCGGATTTTATTCCAACACGTATGCCCATTATTCACTACCTGCCATTTCAACTCTAAAAGCACTAGCTTCTTAGCTGATTTGGAGATAATATTGTAGGTAAATGAATTGTTTACCCATGGACTATATACTCCCCCTCCCTCCCTATGCATACGTGCCAAAGCTGGTAAAATAAATTTTAAATCATTATTTGAATTGTGAATGAAAACCGGTGTAAAAAACTGCTGGCTTACATTCACATTGCACGATTGATGTGCTGCACCTCGAAAATTACTACCCCCTGATGATATTTCCTCCCACAAGTGATTATGATCTCTGACTTTCCCCTTCCCCCTCTTTTCCCTCTAGTCCCTTTCCCCTTAGCTCCCCTCTTCAAACTCCCTCTTACAAACCCAGTATTTTTTCTGATTTTTAATCGCTAGACGATCCTCTTTGGACAACAACATTGGGTAATGAGTATTTCTCAAACGAGAAATAGCTCCATTTGCATTGACAATTAATTTAGTTAATGCCTTGATCATGAACTCATTCTCATCCAATGTTTCGACTATTTCTAACAATTGCATTGTGTTAGAGTTGTCTCTTTGTGTGTGGGCATAGGAAACCGCAATAGCTTGATGTTCTTTGATTCGATTCGGAAATCGGGTGTCGTTCACATCCACTAGCTTAGCTTCACAATCCAAAGCGATCTTATTGCTTTGCAGGAGGGTATTCTTAAAATTTTTAAATCTTAAAATGGCCCTGTCACCCGAAACTGTTTCTACTGATTGATAGCCATGACACCTACAATTCTTCATGTGATTTTGTAGTTTTAAATCACAATGAAATCTAGACAGGCATGTTGGACAGTAGAAACATACCCCCTTATTCTTTTTACCCTCCCCCAGAACTCTACTGATACCTGTAATTGGGTTGAAATGGCCAATTGAATTGGGTTCACTAGATGTTGTATACAACAACCAAACCCAGTGCTTCACCAATTCAATTGACGGTCCCCTTACTTGGAACAACACCCCCTTTTTATTAGAACGTGCTCCATCCTCAAATTCTGTTTAATATTGGATCAAAGTAATGCCGATATTCAAATGGGCATTGGCCCGTTCGAAAATATCAATTGGCCTGATCGTTACTGGAAATTTTTTCTCTAAATAAGAGAAATCTACAGGGGAAAAATCGGATCCCTCTTTCCTATGTTTCCCAGGATGTAAGGGCGTTGAGCGCCCTTACATCATTCTAAATCGGGATTATATTTTAAAACTATTGACCTTTCCCCCGCCCCTCCTGCCTCTTGAATAGTTGAAATGAAAGGCTCCTTTTTTACGAGCGGAAATTCTTTTATTGATAGAACGACATAAATCATTCATACAGGTGAGTTCTTCGTAGGGTAATTCAATGTGTGGATAATTCCTCCAATTGATCTTTTGAATTTGTTCTTGATCACCTGAGGGTGGCGGCCAATCATAGGGTCTAATTTTTATATCATATATGCGATCTTTTCTCAGGATGTCATATGTATTTTTTAGAATACAGTCGACAAGACCCACTTCATACGCGCCGTCGAATTTGATGGTGGGAGAGAGTTTCGTCCAAAAATCACTTGCTCTATTCAATCATTGTAGAGAGGATCGGAAACATTGGACATGAATTTCACATAGAAATCATTGGGCATTGTTAATGTCTTTAACTGAAACCAAAGAATCAAAATCAGAGTTGAATCCTAGCCAGCGAACAAGCAACTGTCTCTTTCCCCTGCGAGTACGACTCAATTTCTTTTCAATTTGATAAATTTCACTAGTGTTTCTAACTTTTTGTAGTTCGCATTCATAAAAACCGCCGATAATCTCATCATCTTTGGTGTTTCGCAGCCGATATGTCGTGGGTTCAGTGTCTAGGATTTTGGACACTTTAAAAAGTTCAGTGCTCAATAAATAATTCCCCTGTTCAAAAATATTGGTGGTTCTATTAATTCGAACTGTTTCACCAAAATTAAATTTCTTCTTCACATTTTTTTTTCACTGGAATATTGCTTTAGAAAAGCATCAAATGTCTTTTCACTGCAATGAACTTCCGTAGGGCTTACATTGGACAGGGATCGATGGGGCCGTTGGTTTTATATTTGCACGATTTTATCTAAATCATGAATAAAAGCAAAAGTATTTTTTGGCGTGCAATATCTTGAAATTAATAGACGAATCGTTCTTATCAATCGTTTAGCCAGTGCAGCCTTTATCGGGCTGTGACTATAATAGAGCGTTGTGTTATTTTTCAATAAGACCTTTTGCAAATGAGGATTAACAATTTCGCTACCGCGATCCGATTCAATTTTTCTATAGCAATCCTGTTCAAGAATACTTTCTAAAGCATGAGCAACTTCAACACCTCTCTTTGATCGCAATAGAATGGCATAGGCATAGCGACTAAGGACACTGATTGCCACTAGAATATATTTGTATGGTGTATTGTGAGGCTGTTGAATCGTGTCTAAAGTTAAAAGATAAGTTTGCAATATATGCAGAGGGAAAAAGCCTTTAGTTTGTCGATATTGTTTGCCACGAAGCCTGCAATTCCGATGCAGTGTGTAACTCGGTTCATTCTCTAGATACTCTTTTGCTTTTTTTATTGTGCTACCATCTATGTCAGAGGCAACGTTTAGAAAGCGTTGTGGGGGAACTTAGACTTCCCGCTTCACCAATATTTTCATAGACATGTTTTAAAACTTCATCCATTTTGAACGTAAACACGTAGTGTAATGTCCACTCCCCTTTTGCACACTGGAGGGTGAAACAATACGTCTTCGCTTTTGTTTAGCCGTCATCGTCGGTGTTATAAAATCATTGCTACTGCTGCTGCGCTAGTATTTTCCAAGATTGAATTAAAATCTTCCTCTTCTTCTTTTTTAAATGTTGGCGTTGTCAGAGGACTATATTCTCTTAATTTCTTTAGAATTTGCTTATTGCTAATAAGACTTTTGGGGAAGTTTGATGCATTTAGAAAGGTGTATAGATTATTGTCAAATGATAAAAGTCCTTTACGATTTGTCACCATATCGCAAATTAAATCAACTAGATTATAACTTTTTCCCTGAATTATAATTCGTTTCCCTGTGCTATTGACTTGAACTTGATCACCACCAATTTCCGACATGAGATATATTAATACTCTTTCACTCTGTTCTCGATAGGTCACTGGCAATATGTTTCCAATTGATGTAACTATGGAATTCAATTCCTTCTCCTTTGATTGTGCAGAATCTTGAGGAGATGTTTCCTGTTTAGGAGGATCTGTGACGGCGACTCACGATCTCTGACGGCGGCTCTCTCACGATAAGGTCTATATTTGTGCACAAGTCGCAATGTATCTTGAAGTAAAGCTAGCTTTTTATCATCGGCAATATTTTCGTCATTAATGAATTTGCTTAGATTGTCTTAAAAATGTTCCACGGGTGAGAGGACAAGTTCAAATAGCGTCGATTTATAGGGTTTAGCCATCCAGACAAAACTATTTACAAGTCCTGTGATTATTGGTAGTAAAAGTGTAAAAAAGCTACCGCCCGCTTGAATGAGACGTTTTCTTTAAAAAATTTTTTCCTTTTTTTTGCAGGCCAAGGCACGTACAGTGGAACGATGTTGCTTTGTCTGTTGTCTAACACCTTCTGGCAAGTGTACATTGCCCTCAGTTAAATTTAAACAAAGTTCAGATATTAGATTATTGAAATCATTGTCAACACCATGTTTGAGTATGGCCTTCCTGAGTGGGGGTTTTGAAGTGCCTAAAACGGAAAATAAATGCCGTTGTTCGTGTAGTTTCTTCAGTGTCATGATGGCAACTAATAACCTTTTCTGCTGTTCACTGGAAGATATACATTAATTTCTTTGTCAAAAATATCTGTGACTACACGTAGATCCTCGGGTGTATTCTGATTAAGATCTAGCAAAATGTACCCGTAGGGCTTATTTGTCGTCTGACTGTACGCAGACAGCAGAAGTTTTGGAGCGCCTGGATATATTTGCTTATTGAGAGTTATTAGCGAGCTAGAATCACGAACAACTCGGTAGATAATATAGATGGTGCAATTCAAAGCAAGGGTTCTCATACATTTGCTCTGATGAAGCATATTGTGTAGAACTAGGGTTATGGAAATGTGTTCATGATGAGAGCGAACGGTAAACAGCTGTAGCATTTCCTGTTAGAACTGTTTAATTGATTCAGCCAAATCATCAATAATCAGCCATGAAATTGGTTCAATACTTTTGAAAACATCAAGTCCCCATATGAATTGTATTGGCGTGGATGTGGCAATAGCTTTTATTTGATCGTAGGACTCCTGCCAAATACTATAGCAATAATAAATTTTCTTTGGTTTTTCCAACAAAATTTATTACAATTTTTAATTATTTTAGCTAAAAGTGTCGTTTTCCCAGACATTGATGGGCCACACAGAAACAACTTGAATGGTGTTTTAAATTGATACATACTGCTTTTGACAACAGTCGGACTACAACTTACTGTAAACCATACTTTTCCAATGAATAAATAATATTTTTCCCATAGATCTATCTAGTACAAGAACAACAAAAACAATATTTCTTTCATTTATTAACATCAACAACTTAAAATACAGCACGAATAGCACGCAATATTTGTTCTTCAACAATAGCAACACTATTTGTTCAACAACAACATAAAATAGTACACACTATTTGTTCAACAACACTTTTTGTACAGCACTATTTTTCATCTATTAACATCAACAACTTGAAATACAGCACGAATAGCACACACTATTTGTTCAACAACAATAACATTTTTTTTTATTAACAACAACACTTTTTTTAAAACAATAGCAACAACACATTTTTTCATTATTTTCAAAACTTAAAATAGCACACACTATTTGTACGACAGCATTTTTCATTTATTGACAAAAACACTTTTTTGTACAGCAAGAACACAAACAACTTAAAATACAACAAGAATAGTACACACTATTTGTTCAACAACAATAGCATTTTTCATTTATTAACAACAACACTTTTTGTACAACCACAACAACAACACTATTTTTCATTTATTGACATAATAAAAACTTACAACACGAATAGCACAGTTGAACACTAAGAAAATATGAGAAACCTGACAATTGACAACATTTAAAAGATAAGATTACCCTCCACCCCCGGGGGCCGCGGGCCGAATGCCAGCCACGGGTGGGAGCCGCGGGCCGAAGGCCAGTCACGGGCGGGACCCCCTACCCCCCGGGGTCGCTTTGGAAAACTGTATACAATAGCCGCTGCTGCAGGTTAAGTTAGGTTAGGTTAATTTATCCAGACCGAGTTGGTTGTGATAGTCTACACATTCCACTCGGTCTGAAATTCGATAGTGGCCGTAGGGAGTACTTTTACACCATTCTCGAACACAAAGACCTTGTCAGATATACATGACATGAGATTTTTTTCAACTCTAAGAGTATAGTTTCTATACTGCAGAAAGCGAATTGCTAGCACCTTTACTCTTGGCACTAGACAACTATCTACACAGTTTCTGTAGACAGTCATGTTGAAATTATTTTTTAAAAATTGTGTAGGCACCCCTTTACATGCCTGCTTTACATCTTTGTCGTGTGTTTCTACACAATAAAATTTAGGACCGGGGAACACCCCATTGGATATTAAATCACTCCCCGTCTCTGATTTTAACATTAGTAGTTGATTTGGAGCTTGAAGTTCCACCAACTCGGGGTAGAGGGACGCATTCCAGTTAGTGAAATCCATCCACGAGTTGATATGCACCCCATTTTCCAAATCATTTATTAAATCCCCGGTTTTAACTTTTAACAGAGAATCTGTGTCCCCATAATAGAATTGAACCTCTTCCTCCCTTGGTAATTGTACCTTGCACACATTGTAAAAAACGACAACATGAGCTTTTTGGAAATTTCCAGTACTGAACTACCTCCCGCTATATTCTTGTTCAGTACAACATTTCTTTTCTTTCTGTGTAGAAGAACCATGTTCGGCTCTATGCTCGTGAATGTTGTAAAATTGCGATCGGCTATAATTCGTGCACATTCTTTGGGGCATGTTATGACGTCACAACGTGATCTGCTTCGTACGCTTTCACACATTTTGCCAAAAGCTGAATTTAAAATAAGCTTGTACATTTCTTTTTCAACTTTACTTTTTGCCATTGAGCGTTTACCGACAAAGGTGTCGATAAACGTTTTCAAGTATGGTTTCTGATTGAATTGCAGTGAATTTTTGTGATCTTGAAACCATTGTTCACCATCCATCGCAAAAGCACAGGGTGAACAACAATATTATGTTTCGGGCCCAGATATGCAATCAGTTTCTGCTTGGAGGGGGTTCAGTGCATGCCCATATCATCGACCAAAGATCGATTGTATGTGCTCAATGATTCCTTGGTCACTGGTCTATTGACACAAGGAAATATAAAATCTTTGACAGAATCGTGAAGTTCCAATGGCATGTGCCCGTCAATTCAAAGAACCATCCTTGTGGCCCATTTTCCTCGACGGTGTGAATGTCGGAGATCTCACAAGGATTCTCAAGCCATTTATAATTTCCACACGGCAAAAAGAAGTGAGACATTGCCGAGGGGTACAATGAGTTCATGTCAAGGAAAACTGCGATAGACTTAACACCAGTGTCTTGTCCAGTTGAATCCGTTGTTAAAACGCGATCTCCATGAAAAACATACCCCCCCCCCCTCATCGATCTTTCTACAAAAAGGTGTTGATCCACATCAGTGATAAACCCTATTTCCTCCCTACTAATTTTTAGAATCAAGTCCATCACCAAATGAGGTGTGGAAAAATAGTAGCCAATATCTAATCAAAACATTGAATAAATTTGATCTGTGTTTTTACAGACAATATCTAATAGAGTCAGTCCGTCACTGGCCAAGTACATTCTACAATAATCCCACCCATTTTTACAATTACCCTCATCCCAAACCCTCTTGGCAAATTCATATTCCTCGGCAGTGCATTCACTATTGGTAAGTTAATTAAAGAAAACTTCAATTGGACGTAGTTTCTCCTCGCTTAACCGTGCGCCAGAGCAGTAATAGTCATATGTGTATGCCTGTACAGGTCAGTAGGTCATACATTTCACTGTCTAGAAAGCACTGTTTAAGAAGAAGAAAACTATTAAAATTGTCACTTTTCTGCACTTGAATCAATTGACTCAGAGCCTTGGGGAAAAACTAAAAGAGTATAAAAACCGGATTTTATTCCAACACGTATGCCCATTATTCACTACCTGCCATTTCAACTCTAAAAGCACTAGCTTCTCAGCTGATTTGGGGATAATATTGTAGGTAAATGAATTGTTTACCCATGGACTATATACTCCCCCTCCCTCCCTATGCATACGTGCCAAAGCTGGTAAAATAAATTTTAAATCATAATTTGAATTGTGAATAAAAACCGGTGTAAAAAACTGCTGGTATTACATTCACATTGCACGATTGATGTGCTGCACCTCGAAAATTACTACCCCCTGATGATATTTCCTCCCACAAGTGATTATGATCTCTGACTTTCCCCTTCCCCCCTCTTTTCCCTCTAGTCCCTTTCCCCTTAGCTCCCCTCTTCAAACTCCCTCTTACAAACCCAGTATTTTTTCTGATTTTTAATCGCTAGACGATCCTCTGCGGACAACAACATTGGGTAATGAGTATTTCTCAAACGAGAAATAGCTCCATTTGCATTGACAATTAATTTAGTTAATGCCTTGATCATGCACTCATTCTCATCCAATGTTTCGACTATTTCTAACAATTGCATTGTGTTAGAGTTGTCTCTTTGTGTGTGGGCATAGGAAACCGCAATAGCTTGATGTTCTTTGATTCGATTCGGAAATCGGGTGTCGTTCACATCCACTAGCTTAGCTTCACAATCCAAAGCGATCTTATTGCTTTGCAGGAGGGTATTCTTAAAATTTTTAAATCTTAAAATGGCCCTGTCACCCGAAACTGTTTCCACTGATTGATAGCCATGACGCCTAAAATGTTTCATGTGATTTTGTAGTTTTAAATCACTATGAAATCTAGACAGGCATGTTGGACAGTAGAAACATGCCTGTCTACTGCCCTTTTTAATAGTCGAAAGTAATTGGAGGACAACTAACCCCCCTCTCACGCCCACCTTTTACCCAAACACATCCAATCAAAATTTTTAGATAGCTATTTTGTTCAACGTAGTTGAAAGTCTTGGAAATTAGGTCTTTAAGGATGACAACCCCCCCCCCCCCCACAACCCTCAGGGCAAGGGCTGTAAGTTATGCCCTGGGATATATAAGGTTTTTTTTATAGAAAACGATTTTATAGAAACTTCAAAAACGGCTCATTCGATTGGAAATTGAAATGGCTAGTGATCTTTTTAATAGTTGAGAATGATTAAAGGGCAACTAACCCCTATCACGCCCGCCATTTCCCTAAACACATACAATAAAAATTTGGAGATAGCCATTTTTTTCAACGTCGTTGAAAGTTCTGTAAATTTTGTTTTTGAGGATGACAACCCCCCCACAGCTCTCAAGGTAATGATTGTCAGTTATGCCGTGGGGGCATATAAGGTTCTTATAGAAAGCAATGTTATAGAAACTTTAAAAAGGACTCATTCGATTGGAAATTGAAAGGGCTAGTGCCTTTTTTAATAGTCGAAAGTGATTGAAAGGCAATTAACCCTCCTCTCACGTCCACCATTTCCCAAAACACATCCAATCAAAATTTTTCGATACTCATTTTGTTCAAGAAAGTAGGCCTGAAAGTTCTGGAAAGTAGGTCTTTGAGGATGATAACCTCCTCAGAGCCCTCAGGGCAAGGGTTGTAAGCTATGCCCTTGGGGCATATAAGGTTTTTGTAGAAATTTTTGTCGCAGAAACTTCAAAAAAGACTCATTTGATTGGAAATTTAAAGGGCTAGTGCCCTTTTTAATAGTCGAAAGTGAATGGAGAGCAACTAGCCCCCTCTCACGCCCATCATTTCCCCAGACATATCCAATCAAAGCTTAGAGATAGCCATTTTGTTCAACGTAGTTGATGGTTCTAGAAATTATCTATTTAAGAATTACAAACCCCCCAGAGCCCCCAGGACAAAGGTTTTAAGTTATGCCCTAGGGGCAAATAAGGTGTTTATCGATTGCGTTGTTGTAGAAACTTCAAAAGGGACTCATTCAATTGGAAATTAAGAGGGCTAGCACCCTTTTTAATAGTCGAAAATGATTGGAGGGTAAGTAACCCCCTCTCACGCCCACTGATTCCTCAAACATATCCAATAAAATTTTCAAATAGTCATTTTGTTCAACATAGTTGAAAGTTCTGGAAATTAGGTCTTTGAGGGTGACACATCCCCAAGAGCCTTCAGGGCTAAGGTTGTAAGTTATGCCCTGGGGCATATAAGGTTTTATTGAAAGCTTTGTCGTAGAAACGGTTCATTCGCTTGGAAATTAAAAGGGCTGTCGCCCTTTTTAATAGTCGAGAGTGATTAGAGGGCAACTAAAACCCCTTCCAAGCCCAAAATTTCCCCAAACACATCCAATCAATATTTTGAGATAGCCATTTTGTTCAACACAGTTGAAAGCTCTTGAAATTATGTCTTTGAGCAGATCACTATCCCCAGAGTCTTCAGGGCAAGGGTTATAATTAATGCCCAGGGGGCATATAAGGTTTTTCATTGAACGCTTTGTCTTAGAAACTTGAAAAAGGGCTCATTCGATTAGAAATTGAAAGGGCTAAAGCCCTTCTTAATATTTGACAGTGATTGGAGGACAACTAACCTCCTTCTCACGCCTATCATTTCCCCAAACATATCCAATCAAAGTTTTGATATAGCCGTTTTGTTCAACTTAGTCGAAAGTTTTGGAAATTAGATGTTTGAGGATGACAACCCCCTCCCCACAGTCCCCAGGGCAAGGGTTGTAAGTTATGCCCTGGTGGCATATAAGGTTTTTATAGAAAACGATGTTGTAGAAACTTCAAAAAGGGCTCATTCTATCGGAAATTGAAAGGGCTTGTGCACTTTTGAATAGTCGAAAGTTGTTGGAGGGCAACTAACCCCCTCTAACGCCCACCATTTTCCCAAACACATCCAATCAAACTTTTTAGGTAGCCATTTTGTTCAACGTAGTTGAAAGTTCCTGAAATTAGGTCTTTGAAGATGACGACCCCTCCCCCTTCACAGCCCCCAGGACTAACTTTGTAAGTTATGCCATTGGGGCATATATTGTTTTTATAGAAAGTGTTGTCGTAACAATTTTTAAAAAGGGCTCATTCGATTGGAAGTTGAAAAGGCTATTGCCTTTTTAATAGTCGAAAGAATTTGGAGCGAGAAGCCACCGTCCCACGCCCATCATTTTCCCAAACATTTCCGATCAACATCATGATATGGCCATTTTGTTCAACGTAGTTGAAAGGTATTAAAATTATGTCTTTGAGGATGACAGTCCTCTTCCCATAGCCCTCAGGACAAGGGTCTTAAGTTATGCCCTTGGGGCATATGAGGTTTTTATAGAAAGTTTTGTCGTAGAAGCTTCAAAAGGTCTCATTTTAGTGGAAATGTAGAAAACTAGTACCTTCTTTATTAGTAGAAAGTGATCAAAGGACAAATACCCCCCCACCCCCACGCCCATCATTTCCCAAAACACTTCCAATCAAAATTTTAAGACAGCCATTTTGTTCAGCGTATCAGAACGGTCTGGAAATTATGTCTTTGAGGACAACAAAACCTGAAGCCCTCACGATAAGGGTTGTTAACCCTTACCCTGAGGGCTTAACCCTAACCCTTACCTAATAAAATTATGCCCTGGGGATATATAAGGTTTTTATAGAAAGTATGGTCATATAAACTTCGAAGGGAGCTCATTGGATTGGTAATTAGACGCTCTAATGTTCTTTTTCAGAGTAAAAATGATCGGAGCGCAGCTACTCCCCCCCCCCCCTCCACACAAGTCGTATTGTCCCGAAATGTATCTAATAGAAATTTTGAGATATATATTCTATTCAAAATGGTCTAAATATCATATAACAAGGCCTTTGGGGTTGGGAAAATCCCCAGAAATTAGGGGCAAGGGTTGTAAGCTATTCCTAGGGGGTATTTAAGGTTTTTATGGAAGGGATGGTTGTTTAACTTTAGAAGAGGCTCAGTCTTTCTCCCTGAAAAAGACTATGTCAATAGAAAACGAACAGAAATTAATAAAAAACACTTTTTCAACAAAATAAGTTTTTTTTTAAAAAGTAAAGAACTCCATTAAACCGAAATGAGCAAAAATAGAATCAAATAATCTACCAAGAATACAACTACCACAAATTAGAATCAATAAATAAACGAACCCCAAAACAAACAGAAATTAAACTAAATAAGAGTTAAACACAAAACGAATAGAAATTATTATGAGTAGGGTTCTAAACCCCAAACTTTCTAAAAGCCACAATATAATTTGTACTTTACTGAAAAATTTCTTTTAAAGGTCACTTTTCTAACTTTAAGAAATCAAAAATCAATTAAGATTTTTAGGAATAAATATCAGCATATGTATATTAAACTGACAATGCTGATTTTTTCAGTAAGTTCTTTTGAATTTGTTTCAGTAAAGTACAGATTATATTCTGGCTTTTAGGATATACAGCGAGGCTTTGAATAGATTGGGATAGAGGAGGAGCACGCGCAGTTGTGTTGACCTTAAGTGGTTTGGTGCTGCAGAGAGCTGTTAGTTGTAGTAGTGGTTAACACCTCCGACTTTGTAGTTTGTCCCCTGTTCTTGGTCAGCGCGGTAGCGATAAAAAGTGGACATACGAAACTTTTTTTCAAATTTTAGGCTCATAAAAATGAAAAGAGTAGTTCCTCTGAAATTTACAAGATTTTTCGAGATTAAAATATAAAATGTATTTTTCGCAGCTTAATAGATAGCAGAACCAAAACGAAGCTAGGTAAGTTTCTTAGGTATTATATAGAGTCCAACTCCTGCAGAACGTCAAGTTATGTCTTAGAGGTCTTAGATAAAAGGTTTTGCATCTCTTCTAGATTTCTAAGAAGTAGTCATGGAAAGTTGTATGTCTAATAAATTTATCAAACACTGGTAATCTCGTTTTTCTAATGGAGGTTTCAGATTTTGATCAAATCTCTGGAATTCTCGTATCATGGCTGGAATTAATGAACACGCGTTGAAAAAAAAAACTGTCTTGTGAAAAAAAATCTTCTTTTAAAGGAGGAATGACAGCTATTGTACCAACAAGCTTATTTTTATAATAAAAAAAAATTGCGAAAAAAAGATATTTGACAAAAGAGCTTGAAATTCGTCGAAAATAGTGGATAGTCGGAATAAGATGTGCACTGTCGTTGTTTATGTCAAAAATAAAAAAAAAGTTCATTTTTTTCATGGGCAGTAATGATGTGACGATGTCTTCTTTAGTTTTCCAAGGTTAGAAGGATACCGTAAGGCTGCAGAGAGATGTTTAACGGCCCATTTAGAAGCTACTCCTGTTATATACATGCTTTTTCATATAAATTTAAGGAGAAATTTTCATATTAATAAGGAGAAATTTAAGACTTTTAAGAAGAAATTTTCAGGAAATGTTGAATATGTATGCATTGTGTAATTTTCATTAGCACAGCTAAAAATCAGACTAAATTTCTCAGGTTCGATGCTTTTTATACTTAACTTAAAAATTGATGAGCTTTGTATATTTTGAATCAAATTAAAAGAAAATTCTTTCCGTGTATGTTTGGTTGCCAGTTTTGGCTATTATTTACCCTGGTTGCTCCTTACTTACCATTTGGTGCTACGAAGTTTCTCAATTACATATTCAAGAGGTGGCCTGAGTATTGGAGTTGAGTTTAAACACCTAATAGCAAAATGGTATAATATTTTCCTGTTGCTTTTTAATAGCTTTCTATTCTGTCGTTTCATCTCATTGAAATCAATAACTTCAGTTCTATGCTCATCTTTTTCGATTGGAAGCTTCAAATCTTCGAAAACTTTCCCAAAAATAAGCTCACAAAACAGAACACCAAATCTATAAACATCAGCTCGCTTTTGATCTATATCTTTTTCTTTTCTCCTCACTTCAGGTGGAGTACGCAACTTCGAGCCTTTGCTTCCATGGCTATCAAATGCAATGCTTGCTATTGGAAGGTCTATAAGTACACACCTTTTTTCTGACATGAATATGCAATAACTGGTCAGCCTTTTGTGAACTTTTTCATCTTTATGCAGGTGATTTAAAGCAGAGGAAATTTCCAATGCAGCTTTGACAACGTCAGTCTTTCTTAGATGTTTTTTACCATCCAGCACTCTTGTTAAGGGCCATATACCATTCTTGACGGTATCGGTATCGATGCTCTCCTCCAGACAATCATAGACCAAATGTTTGTTTAGTTGAGAATTTGCTGTAGTTATTGTTGTTAATCCCCTAAATTTAATAATATTTTCATGGTTTAAGCTTACTATCAATGGTAATTCTTTTTCTAATGCTTCTCTGTCTGTGGTTTCCTCGGATACAAATACCAATATGTATACGTTGTTTGTATCAAGATGCGCCTTATAAATGTCATAAACTCCATTATTCCACTGAAATACTGGATTAAGTGGCTCTTTGTGAATTGCACATACATCATTTTTACGAATTTCGTCAATAATATCTGAAAATGATAACCGTGATGACGGCACATCTCCTACGCACTTCTTTGCCAATTTGATTAGAAATTCCGCTTCCGCATCGTTGGAAATGCTGCCCATGAATTGTCGAGAATTGTCGAGGTTAACATACTGGCTTTCTTTGTAATCAAGTGGCAATTCTTCCAACGTTTTTCCAGAAGCTAGTTCCAATAGAAGCATTCCAAATGAGTAAACGTCTGAACTTAAATCATATCCTTCATCTCTTGTCATTTCTGGAGCACTGCGCGGATAATTTTCTAACTTTTCTCTAACCTTCTCTGAAAACTCGATTATCAATCGGAAATCGCATATCACAGCGGTACAGTCTTGTTTCACTAAAATATTGCTGGAACACAAATTCCTGTGCAGTAGTTTTTTTGAATGAAGATATTCCATACCTTCAGCTATATCTCTAGCTATAAATATTCGGTCCATAAATTTGAAAGGCCTTTTTATTCTTTGTGCCAGTGATCCTTCAGAACTATACTCAAGAACTAAGTGTTCCCCCCTTATAGATTTGATACCTTCGATGCCACTTGCAACTCCAAGTAAACGTACAATATTCTTATGCTTCAGTTTCTTCAGTTGTAAAAATTCTCCATGAAAAGCTTTGCTATTATAACCACAGAAATCTTTTAAGGCCACCATTGATTTTTTGTACATTGCTTTTGAGATATTAGCATGCGTCCCCTCACTTATTTTCTGGATATCCTCAAAACTTTTAGATGGCAAGAATATCTTACTTACTTCTTCTAGCTCTTTATGAATAACTTTAAACGAAGAAAATCTTTCTACAGCTTTCTCATTGAGGCATCTCCTAGCAATTTGGAAGAGTAGCAAGGAAGATTCTTTATGCGGCAGATTATTGGCCACATGTTCTACATCGATAGTACCATTGTCTAAATACTGTATTTGTTTTGATTCTTCTAAATAATTTAAGGGTTTTCCAAAAATCATTTCAATTAATACCATCCCATATGAATAAACATCAGACAGGCTATTGTATACTCCTTCCGCAACCTCAGGTCCTGCCCAGGGGAAGTTCTCTATTTTGCCGTATTGTTCCGACTTCCTTATGTCTGAAACACTGATGGACTGAGAACAGGGAGCAACTGCAATGGTGTTGTTTTCTCTAAGAAAGATTTTCTCTGTTGACAGACCTCTGTATATTATCTTTTTTGAGTTTAAGTACTCCATCACGTCTGCAATGTCTCTTGCTGCAGTCAATACCTCTTCTACAGACAAAGGGTTATCACAATTTTCAATTCTCTCTCTTAAGGTTCCACCAGGAACTTCTTCCAGCACTATCTGCTCATGATGCTTTGAGTCTAACGCTAAAGTGGAAACACCGATGAACTTTATTAGTTTGTCATGTATCAGGTCTTGTAGTATATCCACTTGATTTCTAAATAAGCCTATGTCGTCACCAGAATAATCTTTAAGAACGATGGGCACAGACACGTATGTTTCCGCTTCTGTTCTTGACACATATTTTCCCGAGTAGATAGTATGGTGCACGCCCTTGCAAAGTAATTCAACATCTTTTAAACTGTCACTATCAATATAATTTTTCTCAGTAGAATATTTATTTTCCTCTGAACACATCGTACGCTTAACGTATAATATTTTAAATGACATGTAAATGAGTGATGCCTGTTACGTATCGATTTATGGGTATGAAAGCATATAAATAAATCTAGTTTGTTTTTTTGTTTGTTTTATTATCTTTTTTTCTTCTCAAGGAAACAGTCAAGAAATTTTTGCACTTATTGCTTTACACAATTGGTAAGTGTCCGCTGTTTTTAGGCATTCACTACTACGACCTTGAAATAGGCCTTGTGACGTAAGTTAATTACAAATAGATCCTTAACCATTGCTTCTGAACCATTGCTTTATATTTCTTTTCATTAAATTTCAAATTTCCTCTTTTCTAAGTTATTCAGTTGGTTCCTGTCAATAGAGAAGGATACAATACAAAGACTTGCTTGCTTAAAAAACTTCAAGGGTTCAAACTTAAAAAAATTCCGGCCACCGTGGTTCTTAAAAAGGTTTGATGATTTTGGTTCTTGGCGTGAATGGACTGAGCATTTTGATTATGTGTGATTTATTCTTTTCAACTCATTCAATTTTTTACTCACCATTACTCATTCAACTCATTCAATTTTTTACTCATTCAAGGAAAATCTTTTCGATGAAATTTTTGAAATGATTCTTTAAATGACTAGAGTCGTTTATTGCGACTTCTCGAGTATTGATAACTTTCCCAGGAGTGTTAGCTGACAGAAATATATCAATACAAGCTCGTCAACAACAGGAGGCACCCTTTAACCACATTCTAAATTTGATCCCCAAATTCGATTTCCATTCAAATTTTGACTTTCAAGCTGAATTCCATAACCTCAAGGAAATGCTCTATTATATCCTCTTTATATTATAAAAAGAAAAATGTCAACTGAAAATGAGGAGCAAGATTAAAACTTAAAAAGAACAGATATTGTTCCGTATATGTGGGGAGCCGCCCCTCCTCAATACCTCACTTTATAGTTAAGTTTTTTATTTTAATTAAACGAGCCGTGTGTTTCAGGAGTCGCTCTGAAAGAATTAGGAGAAAAGTCAAACTTCTGATGATCCTTTTTCTTTTATCTACCGCTAGCATGCTACTAGCAGATAGTAAAGATACGGTTATGGCTAATTGGATAGGTAATGCTCATATCTGCAAGCTTTGAATTTGTATGGGTAGCACCAGGAGGAAGGGCTAGAGCTTAAAAAATTACGCTTTTTCGTGCCATTTCTAGAGTGGACAAGTTTAGGAAACATTAACACTGTAAAATTGAAATCACCAGGGCCGTATCCAGGATTCTTTAGGGGGGGGGGGGGTGTACAAAGGGGCTTTATTTTTATTTTTTGGGGGGGGGAGGTAAAAAAACCCTTAAGAAATGCATAAAAAATTTGTTTATATTAATTTTTTTACATTTGTTCGAGTCAGACGAACATTTCAAGGGGGGGGGGGTCAGACACCATTGAAACCCCCATGGATAGGGCCTTGAAAATCACCATCACTCTAATCTTTAACGTAAGTTATGCAGTTTCCAATTATGGTTAAAGCACTAGCGGCAACGTAGTAAAGAGTAAATTTTGGTCCAAACTAACCGACGTTTTAAAAGCACATTTTCAAAACAACTAATTAGGGAAAAATATTTCCAAAACGACGCTGATTTAGAAAGTCAGTCAGTGAGGCACTCTCAAAACTGGAGAAGAAGTTGTCGAGGGGGGTAGATAACCTGTGCGGATTGCATCTGCAAGCGGGAAGTCAGAACCTTGTCGAGCACCTTTGTCTCTTGTACCGAAGGATTTTTAATGCTGGGATTGTTCCAGACCTACTCTGCACGGACGAAATTACCCCTGTACCAAAAAAGGGAAAAAACGGGGGCAGTGTTCTTCTTACCGCCCGATAACTGTTGCGCCTCTACTTTGCAAGTTATTTGAATTGCTTGTTGTAAATAGGCTTAGTGCTAGATGTAACACGCCCTATAACCAATTTGGTTTCAAAAGAACATCAGTAGAGAACACGCGCATTATATGATTGCTAATTTGTTGATTGACGCCGATGATTCAAATGAGACACTGTATTTTGCCGGTCATGATGTCAACCGCGCGTTCGACTCCGGTGTGGACCCTCAGATATTGTTGTCTGCTCGGAAGCGTGGCGTGTATAAGTCTATTCTACGCGCACTGAGGAATATGTATAGTAAATTAAAAGCACGTTTAAATGTACCGTGTGTTATGGCTTTAGCCCTATCTTCTAGTCTTATACCCATAGAGAAGGGAATACGCCAAGGGGCACTTACTTCGCCACCGCTATTCAATAATGGTATTATTTCATCGCAAGAACCGGTTCAGTCTACATGTATCTTTAGAGGTCTCAGTGTTTCGCTGATCAATTATGCCGACGACATTTTGAACGCGAATAGAACAGTTGTAGGCATTGAAGAGACTTTCCGTGTTTTGAGTAAGGAGTACGGTAACATAGGTCTTTCTTTCAATCCAAAGAAGAGTGAAGTTCTCGTATATAATAGCCACGTCAAAGATAGTTTACCAGTTGATGTTAATTTCAGAATTTATACGATTAAGTCTTCGTCTAAGATTATGCACCTCGGCCTTCCAATTTGTAGCGATCTTAAAAAAACTTACGATTGCCTTGTTTTGGTGTTTGCTATAAAGACACGAAGAGCTTATGGAATTCTCGTTTCAATGAAGTGCCACTTTAACCCTTTTCTACTCGCAAGGGTGTATAACACTTTTGTTTTGCCACTTGTGCTAGCCCTATCTCCGTTTTGGAAAATATTTACTTCGTCTGATCGCCGCAGTATTCGGTCTACTTTCTACAGATATGGCACGTATCTCCTTCGTCTTCCAATTTAGATGAGGAACTCGAAAACATCTCTGAAATACGGTGTAGCCGACCTACTTATACCTGTACTGAATTGCCGTGCTCGATTTGCAAAGGCATTTGAATCAAGCCACTCTTTGTTATATATCGCAATAACAATGTTCTTAATCTTGTTTTTCTGTAGTTAAGTTTTCTTTAGATATTCTGTTGTTATTTGCTTTTATTTTTTTTTTCTTTTCTTGTACTCCATTTACAACACTTTGTATGTTTAATAATGGGTAATAAAATAATAATAATAAAAGAATCATACATATTGATTCTACAGAACAACGCAGTTTAATTATGAAAACACATATTCTATAGAATTTTGAGAAGAGCCCGAATCCCCTCGAGCATGACGTTATGGTAAATCAAAGTGAACAGCACATCATTTGAACTGCAATTGCCATATAGCCTACACGTTGGCTAGACTTGCGGAGCGGTGGCAGCAACCGAGAAAAGAACAATCCGTGGCCCACAGTAACCGAAATGTTAAAGGAAGTTTTCAAGAAAGTTGTTGAAAAAAGATTTCCAATAGCCGGTGATTCAGAAAAAGCAAGCACTACATGGATTAAACAGAGCAACACATTTTAATTATGAATATACATATTCTGGCGAATTTGGAAAAGAGCCTGAAATTCCTCAAGTACGATGCCAGATCAAAATAAAAAGTACACCATTTGAACAGCTACTGTAATAAAAATCGTTGTTATGAGATTTATTGTCCCCCATCTTGAGAAAAAAAAAGAATATTAAAATCACCATCACTGCAAACCTTTAACTAGCGGTTTACAATGTCCCATTCACATTACAATTACAATATCGTCAGGACATCGACAACAAAAATTATAAGTTTGTATAGTAGTAACAAGTATATAATAGTTTAGAAAGAAATTTCGGCTATATATTTGCACACCGGGGGGGGGGGGGAGTAAAGCATAGCATATATTAAATACATAACCTAATCTAGCCTAGGTACCTTATCCCCCCTAAACCCCAAAAAACTAAAGTTTTAATATTTTAGATGTTCTGACGGATTTTGTCGATGTCCTGACGTATCGATGTTATGACTGTCAACGTTCTGACGGGTAGCAATTGTGGCTGTCGATGAACTGACGTGTCGATGTTATGACTGTCGATGTCCTGACGGTTAGTTGTTCTGACGGATTTTTTGTCGATGTTATGACGGATTTGTCGATGTCCTGACGGTAGTGGTCCTGACATGTCGATGTCCTGACGCCTTCCCTGGTTAGAGCAGTAACAGTTACGTAATAAAGAGCATACCGTGGCCTGGACTCACCGACATTTTGAAAACACGACACCGAAATCAATGGAATCAAAGACACTGTCAGGTGAAACATTTCCAATAGCCGCTGATTCAGAAATATTAAGTATTATATTGATTCAATAGAGCTATTACTAGCTCTGCTAGCCCTGAGCCCAACACAACTATGCACGCTATTTCTCTACCCCAATCTATTTAAAGCCTCTCACCTTCAACTCTACCAAGAAGTTGCAGTTTTTTCTTAAATCCTATCTAACAACCTCCTCTCACCCAATCCGGGGATGACCTGCTTTTCGTTTGGTCCTAAATGGTTGAACAAAAATGATGATCTTTGGCAATCTTTCATCGACACAACGCGTCCTAGCCATCTCATCCTTTCCCTCGTTATAGCCTTATAAAGTGGGATAGAACCATATTTTTCGTACAACTTACTGTTTGAAATACGGTCAAGCAGACGGGTACCCAAAAGAATCCGTAGCTAATTCCTCTGCTTGAACCATGCTTTACCACTTATACTGTAGCCTCCAGTGTCCCAATCGCTGTTCCCAGACTTATATTTCTTTTCTTCCAAAATCTTTTTAATTGCGGAAAACACCCTAGGTCTTGGTTATTCTACTTTTCACATCATCACTGCATCATTTTTAATGGTAGTACCACCCAGTTAAATGAAGCTATCCAATTCATCAATCTCCTTGTTACTTAACATCACATCTTATTCCTGGTCTAAGTGAATTAGTCTTCATAAAATTAATTTTCAAACTTATTCTTGATTCTTGAGCTCTTACTACCTCCAAAAAACAATTCATTTCGACACTCAAATTATCAGCATAATCTAAGTCATGAAGAGTTTTACTCTCTTATTTGATTCCATTCTCTCCCAAAGCCTTTGCCGTGTTTTTTAGGACAAAGCCCATCAAAATGATCCATATAGATGAGGATAGAAAACAACCCTACTTAGCTCCTGATCCGATACGAAACCAGCTAAAAACCTCATTTCCCACCTCAACCGCAGCAGTTTTATTCTCGTACATAGCACTGATCACTTTAACTTAACTTATTTTTTTGGTATAACATATAAGGATAGGACCTCCGATAAAGCTCTTCTATCGGCTAAATCAAACACTGGCTTATAATCTATAAAATTAAAAAATGAAGTCTTTAACTTAATCACAATTTAGCACATTCTCAAAATGTTCTTCCCATCTCTCTTTAACTCTTTCCTCATCTCTAACTGCGGTCCCAACCTTGTCTTTTATGGGGACAAGTCCAGACTGACTATTCCCTTTCTATTTTTTAACAATCCAATGCAATATTTTACTATTATGCTGTATGGCTGTATCTTCCAGATCTTCAGCAATTTTATCCAAGGCCTACACTTCGTACTTCTTAATTCATGTATAAATGCCTTCTCTAAATATTCCTAGAAAGTTTCAAATTCCTAGAGAGTTTCTCTCAAATTCTCATCCTGGAGTTCACCCAGAGCCATTCCAAAGGTTGGTAGCGCCCTTGGAAAAATTAATTACAGCACTCCCTCCCGACTCAAAAATAAGCAAAAAAAAAAAAAAAAAAAAAAATAAGCCGAATAAAAATGAGAAACTTGATAGAAGTGGGCAACCATCCTGCAAGGCACCCTCAGCTACGGACCTGGAGTAACTGCCATGGCTGACCCCACTCCCTCCTTTGAACGGCACTGACTTTACCAGCGTCATGACTTCCCAGATGGTTTTCCTAAGTTTCAGTTTTAAATTAACCCAGCTTAAATTAAATCAGCTTTAGGTTAGCACTAGACACTACTAGATCGTAATCTTTACTTTTAATATCAATAATAGCACTCCTTTATACCCTAGTACATTGTATCGATTTTATAAATATTCAGTTAATTAGTTTTTATATGCGCCATTGAAAAGTGAATTTTGCCTTATACTTTCCTCTCAATAATCTTAGAAAATAATTCGGTGCTAGAAATTTTCGGCAGCACATCGGCGTAAAGAAGCTTTCGCAGAGACGCCGCGGCTTCGGGGTTTAGTCAAAAAGGCGTATTAGCATTAAAAGTAAAGACCACTGTCTAGTCGTATCTAGGGTTAACTGAAAATTGAAATTTAGGAAGGGTAACTACATTTGGAAACTTATGACGGTGGTAGAATCCAGGATGAATATTTGAGAGAAAATTTCAAAGAACAGTTGAATATTAAACTACAGAGTCTAAAATTTGAAAACATAGACGATGAATGGAATAATCTTAGGAAAATAGTTTATGAAGCAGTAGATGGTGTCTTCAGAGTAAGATTTAGGGGATAAGAAGAAGCAAGTAGCCTGGGCGACACACCTGGGGCCGGCAAAATAAGCTGAAAGAGTAAAATTTGAAGAAACATTCCTCTAAAAAGAACTGATTCAGCGTTTGAAATTATCTGAATTGTAATACTTGAGGGTTTTGTCAAGCATAATTACACGTTTATGGTAGTCTTTGACCTTTCCCTCCTGTTTTGACCTTAGGGCTTATTGGGACTTATTGTGCATTGGGAAGATAGAGCGATGTAATGGGTGTGGGTGTGTCTTTTGAAGTTATTTGCTGCCAAGCTTGGTAGCTAGCCTCCATAGGTTCCCCTGTTAAGAATTTAAGAGTTTCAAGGGGGTACCAGTTCACGAAAATCTAGGAAGGCAAATAGTTTTTCTGCTGTTTTTTTTTAGCCAAGCCGCAAAAAAAGTATTTTTCAAAATCTAGCGGTGAGGTTTTTTTTTTCTAATGATTACCGAAAGATCCATTTTTCATAATATACCCCCAAATAGTTGCCCTTGTGAGTTTATCCATGTTCCCCCTGTAATTCCTCTGGTTTAAGGGCTTACGGCAAACAGATAATACATGGAATAGATTACAGCATACGTTCCTAATGACGCACTGGCACTTTTATTTGTGTTTTTTTTATGCTTATACGTTGTAATAAAAGTCATGCTTATGTTATTGCTCCATGTTGAAACAATTTTTGTAATAAAAGTGGTCAGCTACAGAAATTGGCGTTAATTGTTTCCAGGCAACGTTAGCATAATCATGGCCTTACCTATATCTTTGTTTAGTTTACATTTACCTTTAACGCTTAAATGGTTCATTGTCAGTAAAAGAGGCGAATCAAAGTTTTTTTTTTAATAGGTAAAAGCCCTCCCTAATTGATGTAGTGGCTTGTTTTAGTTGACGGCTAACAGCAATAACGATCCTTCATTTATGGGCATTACCAGCACTAAATCTAAAGCAAAATGACGTTATCAGGGCCATATCCAGGATTTTATCAGGGGGAGGTTTATACATGGATTTTTTTCATGGGGGGGGGGGTAAAACACTTAAAAAAACGCATAAAAAAATTGTTTGTATTCATTTTGTTACGTTTTTACGAATCAGACAAATATTTCGAGAGAGGGGGGGGGGGGGTCAAACCTCCTACCCCCTGGATATGACCTTGACTGTATATATTTTTCATTTGTCTTATGTTTGATGCAGTTCAAACTAAATAAGTAAGTAAGTAAGTAAGTAAATTTATTGCCTGAAAATTCACATGGAATTAAAACGGAGTATAACAAAGGAAAAAGAAAAGAAAAGTCACACTTGGGAACATCACCAAACATATTTGATGTATATTAGCAAAACTACTGGCACAGGATGGCTACCAACGGGTTCGAGAAAAAATTCTCGGCGACAAAGTTGACACAGACTGTTGGATCGGATACACCATAATTACGCATGATATAGGAGTTACTTGTCCATGGTGGAAGTCTCAAAAGAAACTTCGCGAATCGAAAAAACAGAACTCTTACTTTTCCACACTGAGCGGACGACAGGCATTTCCAAAAAGGTGCTATATACAGTACATGTGGAAGGGTAATGGCATTATTCAGCGACGCAAGATATTTACGGCAGAATCGATGTCTATTACCAATAATTGACCCGTACACAATCCCGATTTTCACTTCTACATGGCGTATAAGCAGCGTCCTGGTAGAGTCGAGGCTTCAACCGATTGGTAAACCAAGGTAAGTAATACTCTCAGATGGTTTTCACAACTGAATCGCCCAAATGGATTTCTTCTTGGCACTGCTCCGCATTGAAAAACAAGATGACAGATTTTGATACATTAAACGACAAACCTACGTTATTGTATTCCCTATTCAACACATCAAAATTCTTCGATAGTCGATCAGCGGACCTGTTCAAATAAAGCAGGTCGTCAGCATACGTCATCAATGAAACATCTATCCCTTTTGAAACATAAGAAACGGAGAGACTTTAAGGAAGATAATAAGAGAAAAAAAATAAGGAAAATAAGGCTAAGAAAAGGCTTGTATGACTTTGGACTCTTCTAACCATCCGGGTCGCAGCGGTAGCAACCAACCTAATAAGAGAAAATCACGTCCGTCAGTAAAAATTACAATAACCCATAACTCCTAAGTAGAGTAACTCGCTTACACATATAGGAATTACCATACTATTTGCTTACACATATAGGAAAAACATTTCCAGAGCATGTATCTATGGTCAAGGTTGTATAAGAGAATTAGACTGTTTTTTTTTTTTTTGCTATTGATATCAATTGCACATGGAATTATACAAGAACCGTACAAGAAAACCCACGTCTGAGGCACTACAGTATCACATGCACATTGCAAAAAAAAGTTGGCAAGGTATAATGTGGTCTAACATGTTTTGAGAGTATGGTCATAATTATATAACTCAAGCAGACTGGTTTTTTGTTATTGATAAGAATTTCATAGAATGTGCGTCGTGAGTTCACCTGCACATTTTTTTTTTTTAAATCGAAAACTAGAGATTATCAAATTGCGTATTTAGGAATGGTTTTGTAGGGAAAGCTGTCTATCACCCATGTGTTATCCACAATTCCATTTCTTTGAAGTCTCTGCTATCAAGAGCGGTTTCTGATTTGTTTTGGACAATTGCCTTTAGCCAACAATAGTTTGATATGAATGTCTCGGTAGATAGGATTTGCGAATATGATCCTATTAAGGTGGAAAAAAAGGGTTTAGCATTTGCGAATACTTCGATGTGTACTGTATAATACACAAGTGGTGGGGTGATAGCAGAAGGATCTCTTAGAGTACTTATAGTGCTGTACGGTGGGCCGAGCTGCTAGCGAAAACCCCGTGTGGATGAGTTGAAATAAAAAATTTTAACAAGAAATGGCTGAAAAGTGTTTTGGGGGAGATGGGTTGATTGTGTACTGTATAATACACAAGTAATGTTTGGACAGTGTTGTCAATTTAAAATAGTTTAACGTTATACTATACGAAGAAGTTGATACTAAGAGGGGTGTATATGAAAAGAAAAGAATTGTTATAACGGATAGCTTTACTTCTTCGATGTGTTCCGTATAATACATAAGTGGTGGGGTGATGGCAGAAGGATCTCTTAGAGTACTTATAGTGCTGTACGGTGGGCCGAGCTGCTAGCGAAAACCCCGTGTTGATGAGTTGAAATAAAAAATTTTAACAAGAAATGGCTGAAAAGTGTTTTGGGGGAGATGGATGATTGTGTACTGTATAATACACAAGTGATGTTTGGACAGTGTTCTCAGTTTAAAATAGGGTCCAACGTTATAGTATACTAAAAAGTTGATACTAAGAGAGATGTAGATGACAAGAAAATAATTTTAATAAAGAAATTCAGAACAAACCATAGAAATCCTTGCAAATCAAGTGGTAAGGTGTATGTGAGTACAAACCATCAAGGATCATAAGCACCAATGACCCTAACCAGCAGAGACATCAACCCCCCAAAGGTCCCCTATCCCCAAAGTCGAAGGGTGCACCCTCCCCTCCAACTTTTTAGCCCCCTCCTCCCATTTTTTTTTTGATTTTTTTTTTGGCAATTGACATTTTTTCTGATAACAAGTATCATTCATTACGATCGTAGCTTTCAAATGGGAAACTTAAGTCCATTTTTGGATCGAAAAATAAAGTATTTCTGTCTGAGTTAATAAGGGTTTTTGAACATAGACTATAGTTTTTTGTAAGAAAATTATGGAAAATACAATTCTCTGGTTCAAATGTGAAACTTAAGTCCATTTTTGGATCGAAAAATAAAACTATTTCCGTAAAATCTGAGCTAATAAGGGTTTTTGACCGTAAACTCTAGTTTATTGTAAGAAAATTATGGAAAATACAATTCTCTGGTTCAAATGTGAAACTTAAGTCCATTTATGGATCGAAAAATAAAACTATTTCCGTAAAATCTGAGCTAATAAGGGTTTTTGACCGTAAACTCTAGTTTATTGTAAGAAAATTATGGAAAATACAATTCTCTGGTTCAAATGTGAAACTTAAGTCCATGTTTTGGATCGAAAAAATAAACTATATCTGTAAAATCTGAGCTAATAAGGGTTTTTGACCGTAAACTCTAGTTTTTTTGTAAGAAAATTATGGAAAATTTCGCGAAATGCAAGAGTTGGAATATTTCACTAGTGTTTTATCGTGGTTTACCTTGTCACAGTTACATTCTCATGATGTTTCAAAGCTCATTTTTGGGTTTTTTTCGTTGAAATGCAAGAGTTGGAATATTTCAGTGTTTTTGTCGTGGTTTACCTTGTCACTGTTACATTCTCATGATTTTTCAAAGTTCATTTTGGATTTCTTTCCTTGAAATGCCAGAGTTGGAATATTTCAGTAGTGTTTTGTCGTGGTTTACCTTGTCACAGTTACATTCTCTTGATCTTTCAAAGTTCATTTTTGGGTTTTTTTTCGTTGAAATGCAAGAGTTGGAATATTTCAGTAATGTTTTGTTATGATTTACCTTGTCACAGTTACATTCTCTTGAATTTTCAAACTTCATTTTGAATTTCTTTCGTGAAATGCAAGAGTTGGAATATTTCAATAGTGTTTTGTCGTGGTTTACCTTGTCACAGTTACATTCTCTTGATTTTTCAAAGTTCATTTTGGATTTTTACATTCTCTTGATTTTTCAAAGTTTATTTTGAATTTCTTTCGTGAAATGCAAGAGTTCGAATATTTCAGTAGTGTTTTGTTGGGGTTTACCATATCACAGTTACATTCTCTTGATTTTTCAAACTTCATTTTGGATTTCTTTCGTGAAATGCAAGGGTTGGAATATTTCAATAGTGTTTTATCGTGGTTTACCTTGTCACAGTTACATTCTCTTCGTTCTGAATTTCTTTCGTTAAATGCAAGATTTGGAATATTTCAGTAGTGTTTTGTCGTGGTTTACCTTGTCACTGTTACATTCTATTGATTTTTCAAAGTTCATTTTGAATTTCTTTCGTTGAAATGCAAGAGTTGGAATATTTCAGTAGTTTTATGTCGTGGTTTACAATGTCACGGTTACATTCTCTTGATTTTTTCAAAGTTCATTTTGAATTTCTTTCGTTGAAATGCAAGAGTTGGAATATTTCAGTAGTGTTTTGTCGTGGTTTACCTTGTCAGAGTTACATTCTCTTGATTTTTCAAAGTTCATTTTGAATATCTTTCGTTGAAATGCAATAGTTGGAATGTTTTAGTAGTGTTTTGTTATGGTTTACCTTGTCACAGTTACATTCTCTTGATTTTTCAAAGTTCATTTTGAATTTCTTTCATTGAAATGCAAGAGTTGGAATATTTCAGTAGTGTTTTGTCATGGTTTACCATGTCAGAGTTACATTCTCTTGATTTTTCAAAGTTCATTTTGAATATCTTTCATTGAAATGCAAGAGTTGGATTATTTCAGTAGTGTTTTGTTGTGGTTTACCTTGTCAAACTTACATTCTCTTGATTTTTCATAGTTCATTTTGGATTTATTTCGTTGAAATGCAAGAGTTGGAATATTTCAGTAGTGTTTTGTCATGGTTTACCTTGTCACAGTTACATTCTCTTAATTTTTCAAAGTTCATTTTGAATTTCTTTCGTTGAAATGCAAGAGTTGGAATATTTCAGTAGTGTTTTGTTGTGCTTTACCTTGTCACAGTTACATTCTCTTGATTTTTCAAAGTTCATTTTGAATTTCTTTCGTTGAAATGCAAGAGTAGGAATATTTCAATTGTGTCTTGTCGTGGTTTTCCTTGTCACAGTTACATTCTCTCAATTTTTCAAAGCTCATTTTGAATTTCTTTCGTTGAAATGCAAGAGTTGGAATATTTCAGTAGTGTTTTGTCATGGTTTACCTTGTCACAGTTACATTCTCTTAATTTTTCAAAGTTCATTTTGAATTTCTTCTCACAGTTACGTACGCGCGTTTTCAATGTCTCCAAGGCAGAGCAATTTCTTCATAAATTCCACTATTTAATGCCCCCCTCCGGCGCGGGGACAGACACACACACACAGATACGAAACACACAAAGAGACGACACACGCACAGAGACGACAAACATACAGAGAAGACACAAAAACAGAGACGACACACCCACAGAGATGACACACACATAGAGATGAGACACACACAGACACGACACACAAACAGAGTCATAGTGAGAGAGATATCCAAAAAGTTGGGTTGATCTAGGTTCACTTAGAGTGGCGCGCCACTCTAAGAACTTCAAAATGAACTTTGAAAAATCAAGAGAATGTAACTGTGACAAGGTAAAGCACAACAAAACACTACTGAAATATTCCAACTCTTGCATTTCAACGAAAGAAATCCAAAATGACATTTTAAAAATCAAGATAATGTAACAGTGACAAGGTAAAGTACAACAAGACACTGCTGAAATATTCCAACTCTTGCATTTCACGAAAGAAATTCAAAATGAACTTTGAAAAATCAAGAGAATGTAACTGTGACAAGGTAAAGCACAACAAAACACTACTGAAATATTCCAACTCTTGCATTTCAACGAAAGAAATCCAAAATGAACTTTGAAAAATCAAGAGAATGTAAAATCAAAAATGAACTTTGAAAAATCAAGAGATTGTAACTGTGACAAGGTAAACCACGACAAAACACTACTGAAGTATTCCAGCTCTTGCATTTCAATGAAAGAAATCCAAAATGAACTTTGAAAAATCACGAGAATTTAACTGTGACATGGTAAACCACGACAAAAACACTACTGAAATATTCCAACTCTTGCATTTCAACGAAAGAAATTCAAAATGAACTTTGAAAAATCAAGAGAATGTAACAGTGACAAGGTAAAGCACAACAAAACAATACTGAAATATTCCAACTCTTGCATTTCACGAAAGAATTTCAAAATTAACTTTGATAAATCAAGATAATGTAACTGCGACAAGGTAAAGCACAACAAAACACTACTGAAATATTCCATCTCTTGCATTTCAACGAAAGAAATCCAAAATGAACTTTTAAAAATCAAGAGAATGTAAGAATGACAAGGTAAAGCACAACAAGACACTACTGAAATATTCCAACTCTTGCATTTCAACGAAAGAAATTCAAAATGAACTTTGAAAAATCAAGAGAATGTAAAAATCCAAAATAAACTTTAAAAAATCAAGAGAATGTAACTGTGACAAGGTAAACCACGACAAAACACTACTGAAATATTCCAACTCTTCCATTTCAAGGAAAGAAATCCAAAATGAACTTTGAAAAATCAAGAGAATCTAACTGTGACAAGGTAAACCATAACAAAACACTACTGAAATATTCCAACTCTTGCATTTCAACGAAAGAAATCCAAAAATGAACTTTGAAAAATCAAGAGAATGTAACTGTGACAAGGTAAACCATGACAAAACACTACTGAAATATTCCAACTCTTCCATTTCAAGGAAAGAAATCCAAAATGAACTTTGAAAAATCAAGAGAATGTAACTGTGACAAGGTAATCCACGACAAAACACTACTGAGATATTCCAACTCTTGCATTTCAATGAAAGAAATTCAAAATGAACTTTGAAAAATCAAGAGAATGTAACTGTGACAAGGTAAAGCACAACAAAACACTACTGAAATATTCCAACTCTTGCATTTCCACGAAAGAAATTCAAAATGAACTTTGAAAAATTAAGAGAATGTAACTGTGACAAGGAAATCCACGACAAGACACTATTGAAATATTCCAACTCTTGCATTTCAACGAAAGAAATTCAAAATGAACTTTGAAAAATCAAGAGAATGTAACTGTGACAAGGTAAAGCACAACAAAACACACCGTAAATATTCCAACTCTTGCATTTCAACGAAAGAAATTCAAAATGAACTTTGAAAAATTAAGAGAATGTAACTGTGAAAAGGTAAGCCATGACAAAACACTACTGAAATATTCCAACTCTTGCATTTCAACGATAGAAATCCAAAAATCAGCTTTGAAAAATCAAGAGAATGTAACTGTGACAAGGTAAACCACGACGAAACACTACTGAAATATTCCAACTCTTATATTTCACGAAAGAAATTCAAAATGAACTTTGAAAAATCAAGAGAATGTAACTGTGACAAGGTAAAGCACAACAAAACACTACTGAAATATTCCAACTCTTGCATTTCAACGAAAGAAATCCAAAATGAACTTTTAAAAATCAAGATAATATAACAGTGACAAGGTAAAGCACAACAAGACACTACTGAAATATTCCAACTCTTGCATTTCACGAAATAAATTCAAAATAAACTTTGAAAAATCAAGAGAATGTAACTGTGACAAGGTAAAGCACAACAAAACACTACTGAAATATTCCAACTCTTGCATTTCAACGAAAAAAATCCAAAATGAACTTTGAAAAATCAAGAGAATGTAAAAATCCAAAATGAACTTTGAAAAATCAAGAGATTGTAACTGTGACAAGGTAAACCACGACAAAACACTACTGAAGTATTCCAACTCTTGCATTTCAATGAAAGAAATCCAAAATGAACTTTGAAAAATCTCGAGAATGTAACTTTGACATGGTAAATCATAACAAAACACTAGTGAAATATTCCAACTCTTGCATTTCAATGAAAGAAATTCAAAATTAACTTTGAAAAATCAAGAGAATGTAACTGTGACAAGGTAAAGCATAACAAAACACTACTGAAATATTCCAACTCTTGCATTTCAAAGATAGAAATCCAAAAATAAACTTTGAAAAATCAAGAGAATGTAACTGTGACAAGGTAAATCACGACAAAACACTACTGAAATATTCCAACTCTTGCATTTCAACGAAAGAAATTCAAAATGAACTTTGAAAAATCAAGAGAATGTAACAGTGACAAGGTAAAGCACAACAAAACACTACTGAAATATTCTAACTCTTGCATTTCACGAAAAAAATTCAAAATGAACAATGAAAAATCAGAAAATGTAACTGTGACAAGGTAAAGCACAACAAAACACTACTGAAATATTCCAACTCTTGCATTTCAACGAAAGAAATTCAAAATGAACTTTGAAAAATCAAGAGAATGTAAAAATCCAAAATGAACTTTGAAAAATCAAGAGAATGTAACAATGACGAGGTAAAGCACAACAAGACACTACTGAAATATTCCAACTCTTGCATTTCAACGAAAGAAATTCAAAATGAACTTTGAAAAATCAAGAGAATGTAAAAATCCAAAATGAACTTTGAAAAATCAAGAGAATGTAACTGTGACAAGGTAAACCACGACAAAACACTAGTGAAATATTCCAACTCTTGCATTTCAACGAAAGAAATTCAAAATGAACTTTGAAAAATCAAGAGAATGTAAAAATCCAAAATGAACTTTGAAAAATCAAGAGAATGTAACAGTGACAAGGTAAAGCACAACAAAACACTACTGAAATATTCCAACTCTTGCATTTCACGAAAGAAATTCAAAATTAACTTTGATAAATCAAGATAATGTAACTGCGACAAGGTAAAGCACAACAAAACACTACTGAAATATTCCAACTCTTGCATTTCAACGAAAGAAATCCAAAATGAACTTTGAAAAATCAAGAGAATGTAACAATGACAAGGTAAAGCACAACAAGACACTACTGAAATATTCCAACTCTTGCATTTCAACGAAAGAAATTCAAAATGAACTTTGAAAAATCAAGAGAATGTAAAAATCCAAAATGAACTTTGAAAAATCAAGAGAATGTAACTGTGACAAGGTAAACCACGACAAAACACTACTGAAATATTCCAACTCTTGCATTTGAAGGAAAGAAATCCAAAATGAACTTTGAAAAATCAAGAGAATCTAACTGTGACAAGGTAAACCATAACAAAACACTACTGAAATATTCCAACTCTTGCATTTCAACGAAAGAAATCCAAAAATGAACTTTGAAAAATCAAGAGAATGTAACTGTGACAAGGTAAACCATGACAAAACACTACTGAAATATTCCAACTCTTGCATTTCAAGGAAAGAAATCCAAAATGAACTTTGAAAAATCAAGAGAATGTAACTGTGACAAGGTAAACCACAACAAAATACTACTGAAATATTCCAACTCTTGCATTTCAAGGAAAGAAATCCAAAATGAACTTTGAAAAATCAAGAGAATGTAACTGTGACAAGGTAAACCACGACAAAAGACTATTGAAATATTCCAACTCTTGAATTTCACGAAAGAAATTGAAAATGAAGTTTGAAAAATCAAGAGAATGTAACTGTGATATCGTAAACCACAATTAAACACTACTGAATATTCCAACTCTTGCATTTCACGAAAGAAATTCAAAATTAACTTTGAAAAATCAAGAGAATGTAAAAATCCAAAATGAACTTTGAAAAATCAAGAGAATGTAACTGTGACAAGGTAAACCATGACAAAACACTATTGAAATATTCCAACTCTTGCATTTCACGAAAGAAATTCAAAATGAAGTTTGAAAAATCAAGAGAATGTAACTGTGACAAGGTAAACCATAACAAAACATTACTGAAATATTCCAACTCTTGCATTTCCACGAAAGAAATCCAAAAATGAACTTTGAAAAATCAAGAGAATGTAACTGTGACGAGGTAAACCACGACAAAACACTACTGAAATATTCCAACTCTTGCATTTCAAGGAAAGAAATCCAAAATGAGCTTTGAAAAATCATGAGAATGTAACTGTGACAAGGTAAACCACGATAAAACACTATTGAAATATTCCAACTCTTGCATTTCACGAAATTTTCCATAATTTTCTTACAAAAAACTAGAGTTTACGGTCAAAAACCCTTATCAGCTCAGATTTTACAGATATTGTTTATTTTTTCGATCCAAAAAATGGACTTAAGTTTCACATTTGAACGAGAGAATTGTGTTTTCCATAATTTTCTTACAATAAACTAGAGTTTACGGTAAAAATCCCTTATTAGCTCGGATTTTACGGAAATAGTTTTATTTTTCGATCCATAAATGGACTTAAGTTTCACATTTGAACCAGAGAATTGTATTTTCCATAATTTTCTTACTAAAAACTAGAGTTTACTGTCAAAAACCCTTATTAGCTCAGATTTTACGGATATAGTTTTATTTTTTCGATCCAAAAATGGACTTAAGTTTCATATTTGAACCAGAGAATTGTATTTTCCATAATTTTTTTTACAAAAAAACTAGAGTTTATGGTCAAAAACCCTTATTAACTCAGATTTTACAGAAATAGTTTATTTTTCTATCCAAAAATGGACTTAAGTTTCCCATTTGAAAGCTACGATCGTAATGAATGATATTTGTTATCAGAAAAAATGTCAATTGCCAAAAAAAAGAAAAAAAAAATCAAAAAAAATTGGGGGAGGGGGGCCAAAAAGTTGTAGGGAGGGTGCATCCTTCGAGTTTGGGGATAGGAGACCTTTGGGGGGTTGATGTCTCTGCTGGTTAGGGTCATTGGTGCTTATGATCCTTGATGGTTCGTACTCACATACACCTTACTACTTGATTCGCAAGGATTTCTATGGTTTTGTTCTGAATTTCTTTATTAAAATTATTTTCTTGTCATCTACATCTCTCTTAGTATCAACTTTTTAGTATACTATAACGTTCGACCCTATTTTAAACTGAGAACACTGTCCAAAACATCACTTGTGTATTATACAGTACACAATCAACCCATCTCCCCCAAAACACTATTCAGCCATTTCTTGTTAAATTCTTTATTTCAACTCATCCACACTGGGTTTTCGCTAGCAGCTCGGCCCACCGTACAGCACTATAAGTACTCTAAGAGATCCTTCTGCCATCACCCCACCACTTATGTATTATACGGAACACATCGAAGAAGTAAAGCTATCCGTTATTACAATTCTTTTCTTGTCATCTACACCCCTCTTAGTATCAACTTCTTCGTATAGTATAACGTTAAACTATTTTAAATTGACAACAGTGTCCAAACATCACTTGTGTATTATACAGTACACAATCAACCCATCTCCCCCAGAACACTTTTCAGCCATTTCTTGTTAAAATTTTTAATTTCAACTCATCCACACGGGGTTTTCGCTAGCAGCTCGGCCCACCGTACAGCACTATAAGTACTCTAAGAGATCCTTCTGCCATCAGCCCACTACTTGTGTATTATACAGTACACATCGAAGTATTCGTAAATGCTAAACCCTTTTTTTCCACCTTAATAGGATCATATTCGCCAATCCGATCTGCCGAGATATTCATATCAAACTATTGTTGGCTAAAGGCAATTGTCCAAAACAAATCAGAAACCGCTCTTGATAGCACAGACTTCAAAGAAATGGAACTGTGGATAACACATGGGTGATAGACAGCTTTCCCTACAAAACCATTCCTAAATACGCAATTTGACAATCTCTAGTTTTCGATTTAAAAAAAAAAAAATGTGCACGTGAAGTCACGACGCACATTCTTATGAAATTCTTATCAATAACAAAAAAACAGTCTGCTTGAGTTATATAATTATGACCATACTCTCAAAACATGTAAGACCACATTATACCTTGCCAACTTTTTTTTGCAATGTGCATTTGATACTGTAGTGCCTCAGACGTGGGTTTTCTTGTACGGTTCTTGTATAATTCCATGTGCAATTGATATCAATAGCAAAAAAAAAAAAAAAAAAAAAAAAAAAAAAAAAAAAAAAAAAAAAACACTCTAATTCTCTTATACAACCTTGACCATAGATACATGAAATGTTTTTCCTATATGTGTAATCAAATAGTATGGTAATTCCTATATGTGTAAGCAAATTCCATAGATACACTACTCTCCTAACAATACAGTCAGATCAAAACAAGAAGTACACTATTAGAACCGCCTTGTCTGAAGCCCCTCTACAAGAAACTTACCTTTCCTTGGCTTGAACAATAAGGAAAATATATTGGCTTGAAAATCAAGAAAAGTGGCTGTATTCACGGTATTCTGCATGTACGGCATCAATTTTCCTTTTTTTTCTTTTCCTCAGATAGTGGGGCACTGGAACATCGTAGACAGCTGTTTAATTGCTCATTTTAAATAAAATTACCACATCTAGCGCATTTTGTAATTATTTTTTTTTTATATAATCAATATTTTACGAAAAACTACATTTTTCTACAAAATTGTAGTAGCTTATCTTATTATAACATTAGGAATTTGTCACTTCTACGGGCTTCTGTAACTAACAAAAAAATATTTAAAACAAAATCAATATTTTACAAAGAACTGCATTTTCATATACTAGATAATAAATTTCGTCATTGTTTTATTAGAATTATATTAAAAGACCATCATTAGAAGAACAAACTATTGCATATATTGGGCTTAGTTCGCCACCTGATTCTTCGAGGTTCGTCTCTTACTATTCCGAAGAAGAAAATGCCGTAGGCTTTTTACTGTTTTCATAGGCAGAGCAATAGCGCTGCCTAGTAAAGAACGATGTTGGCACAATGTATTATTATTATTTTTTTTCTTGGTTTTAGACCAGGGCACTTCGTATCGGAGGAGTTATCGTAGAAACTTCGGAAAGGAGTCATTCGATTGAAAATTGGAGTGGCTTGTGCCCTTTTTAATAGTCAAAAGTGATTGGAAGGCAACTAACACCCCATCCACGCCATCCATTTCCCGAAACACACCCAATCAAAATTTTGAAATAGCCATTTTGTTCAGCATATTTGATTTCCAGATAGAAAATATATTTTTGAGCAGGACACTCCCCCACAACCCTCAGGATAAGGGTTTTAAGTTATGCCCAGGGGGCATATAAGAACGATGTTGGCACAATGTGTTATATTTTTTTGCTTTAGATCAGGGCACTTCGTACCGAAGAAGTTGTCGCAGAAACTTCGAAAAGGGCTCGTTCAATTGAAAATTGGAGTGGCTTGTGCCCTTTTTAATAGTCGAAAGTGATTGGAAGGCAACTAACACCCCATCCACGCCATCCATTTCCCGAAACACACCCAATCAAAATTTTGAGATAGCTATTTTGTTCAGAGTAGTTGATTTCAAGATAGAAATTACGGTTATGAGGAGGACACTCCCCCACAGTCCTCAGGGCGAGGGTTGTAAGTTATGCCCTGGGGGCATATAAGGTTTTTATAGAAAGCATTGTCGTAGAAACTTCAAAAAAGGCTCATTCGATTGGAAATTCAAAGGACCAGTGCCATTTTTAATAGTCAAAAGTGATTGGAAGGCAACTAACACACCTTTCACGCCCACCATTTCCCCAAACACAACCAATCAAAATTTTGAGATAACCATTTTTTTTAGCATATTTGATTTCCAGATAGAAAATATATTTTTGAGGAGGACACTCCCCACAACCCTCAGGATAAGGGTTTTAAGTTATGCCCAGGGGGCATATAAGAACGATGTTGGCACAATGTGTTATATTTTTTTTCTTTAGACCAGGGCACTTCGTACCGAAAAAGTTGTCGTAGAAACTTCGAAAAGGGCTCATTCAATTGAAAATTGGAGTGGCTTGTGCCCTTTTCAATAGTCGAAAGTGATTGGAAGGCAACTAACACCCCTTCCACGCCATCCATTTCCCGAAACACACCCAATCAAAATTTTGAGATAGCTATTTTGTTCAGAGTAGTTGATTTCAAGATATAAATTATGTTTATGAGGAGGACACTCCCCCACAGTCCTCAGGGCGAGGGTTGTAAGTTATGCCCTGGGGGCATATAAGATTTTTATAGAAAGCATTGTCGTAGAAACTTCAAAAAAGGCTCATTCGATTGGAAATTCAAAGGGCCAGTCCCATTTTTAATAGTCAAAAGTGATTAGAAGGCAACTAACACCCCTTTCACTTCCACCATTTCCCCAAACACATCCAATCAAAATTTTGAGATAGCAATTTTTTTCAGTGTAGTTGATTTCCAGATGGAAAATATGTTTTTGAGGAGGACACTCCCCCACAACCCTCAGGGTAAGGGTTTTAAGAGATGCCCTGGGGGCATATGAGAACGATGTTGGCAAATTGTATTATTTTTTTTCCGTTTAGACCAGGGCACTTCGTATCGAAGAGGTTGTCGTAGAAAACTTCGAAAAGGGCTCATTCAATTAGAAATTGGAGTGGCTTGTGCCCTTTTTAATAGTCGAAAGTGATTGGAATGCAACTAACATCCCTTCCACGCCCATTATTTCCCGAAACACATCCGATCAAAATTTTGAGATAGCTATTTTGTTCAGATTAGTTGATTTCAAGATAAAAATTATGTTTTTGTGGAGGAAACTCCCCCACAACCCTCAGGGCAAGGGTTTTAAGTTATGCCCTGGGGGCATATAAGGTTTTTATAGAAAGCATTGTCGTAGAAACTTCAAAAAAGGCTCATTCGATTGGAAATTCAAAGGGCTAGGGCCATTTTTAATAGTCAAAAGGGATTGAAAGGCAATTAACACCCCATCCACGCCCACCACTTCCCCAAACACATCCAATCAAAATTTTGAGATAGCCATTTTTTCAGTGTAGTTGATTTACAGATAGAAAATATGTTTTTGATGAGGACACTCCCCCCTCCCCAACCCTCAGGGCAAGGGTTTTAAGTTATGGCCTGGGGGCATATGAGAACGATGTTGGCACATTGTTTTATTTTTCTTCCCTTTAGACCAGGGCACTGCGTGTCGAAGAAGTGGTCGTAGAAACTTTGAAAAGGGCTCATTCAATTGGAAATTGGAGTGGCTTGTGCCCTTTTTAATAGTCGAAAGTGATAGGAATGTAACTAACACCCCTTCCACGCCCATTATTTCCCAAAACACATCCAATCAAAATTTTGAGATAGCCATTTTGATCAGAGTAGTTGATTTCAAGATAGAATTTATGTTTTTGAGGAGGACATTCCCCCACAGCCCTCAGGGCAAGGGTTGTAAGTTATGCCCTGGGGGCATATAAGGTTTTTATAGAAAGCATTGTCATAGAAACTTCAAAAAAGGCTCATTCGATTGAAAATTCAAAGGGCTAGTGCCCTTTTAATAGTCAAAAGTAATTGGAGGGCAACTAACACCCCTCTCACGCCCATCTTTCCCCCAAGAACATCCAATCAAAATTTTGAGATAGCCATTTTTTTTAACGTAGTTTTAAGTTCTGAAAATTAGGTCTTAGAGGATGACAACCCCCCATAGTCCTCAGGCCAAGGATTGTAAGTTATACCCTGGGGGCTTATAAGGTTTTTATAGAATGAGTTGTCGTAGAAACTTCAAAAAGGGCTCATTCGATTAGAAACCGAAATGGCTAGTGCCCTTTTTAATAGTCAAAAGTGATTGGAAGGTAACTGACACCCGTTCCACGCCCACCATTTCCCCAAACACATCCAATCAAAATTTCGAGTTAGAAATTTAGTTCCACGCAGTTTTAAGTTCAGGAAATTATAGCTTTGAGCAGGATACTCCCCGCACAGTCTTAGGTCTTTAAGGATAACAACCCCTCCCCCCCCACAGCCCTCAGGGCAAGGGTTGTTAAGTTATGCCCTGGGGGCATATACGGTTTTTTATCGAAATCTTTGTCGTAGAAACTTGAAAAAGGGCTCATTGGATTGGAAATTCAAAGGGCTAGTGCCCTTTTTTATAGTCGAAAGAGATTTGAGGGCAACTAACCCCGGTCTCACGCCCACTTTTTCCCCAAACACATCCACTCAACATTTTTAGATACCCATTTTATTCAACGTAGTTGAAAGTTTTGGAAATTAGGTCTTTAAGGATGACAACCTCCCCCCACATCCCTCAGGGCAGGGGTTGTAAGTTATACCCTGGGGACATATAAGATTTTTTATAGAAAGCGATTTTGTAGAAACTTCAAAAAGGGCTCATTCAATTGGAAATTGAAACGGCTAGTGCCATTTTTATAGTCGACAGTGATTGAAGGGCAACAAACTCCCCTCTCACACGCACCATTTTTCCGAATACATCCAGTCAAAATTTTGAGATATCCATTTTGTTAAACGTAGTTGAAAGTTCTGGAAACAGGGTCTTTTAGGATGATAACCCCCTCAGAGCCCTCAGTGCAAGGGTTGTAAGTTATGCCCTGGGGGCATATAAGGTTTATATAGAAAGCTGTTATAGAAATTTCAAAAAGGGCTCATTTGTTTGGAAATTGAAATTGCCCTTTTTAATAGTCAAAAGTCAGTGGAGAGTAATAAGCTACCTCTCACGCCCACCATTTCCCAAAGAACATTCAATCAAAGTTAATAGATAGCCATTTTGTTTAACGTAATTGAAAGCTCTGGAAATTATGTATTTAAGGATGACAAACCCCCCAGAGCCCCCAGGGCAAAGGTTGTAAGTTATGCCCTGGGGGAATATAAGGTTTTTATAGATAGAGTTGTCGTAAAAACTTCAAAAGGGGTTCATTCCATTGAAAATTGAGAGGGCTAGTGCCCTATTTAATAGTCGAAAGTGATTGGAGGGTAACTAGCCCCCTCTCACGCCCACCATTCCCCCAAACACATCCAATCAAAATTTTCAGATAGCCATTTTGTTCAACGCAGCAGAAAGTTCTGGAAATTAGGTCTTTGAGGATGACCATCCCCCCCCCCCCGCCCTCAGGGCAAGGGTTGTAAGTTATGCCTTGGGGGCATATAAAATTTTTATTGAAAGCGTTGTCGTAGAAACTTCAAAAGTGCTCATTTTATTAGAAATCAAAAGGGCTAGTGCCTTTTTTAATAGATTAAAGTGATTGGAGAGCGACTAACGCCCCTCTCACGCCCACCATTTCCCCAAACACATCCAATCAAAATTTTGAGATGGCCATTTTGTTTAAAGTAGTTTAAAGTTCTGGAAATTAGGTCCCAGAGGATGACAACCACTCCAACAGCCCTTAGGGTAAGGGTTGTTATTTATGCCCTGGGGGCATATGAGGTGTTTTTAGAAAGTGTTGTCTTAGAAACTCAAAAGGGCTCATTCGATTGGAAATCGAAAGGGCTAGTGCCCTTTTTAATAGTCGAAAGTGATTGGAAGGCTTGACATTTTTATAGTAAAGATTGATGTGGGTATAATGTATTATTTTTGTTGTTGTTGTTTAGACCAGGGCACTTCGTATCGAAGGAGCTGTCGTAGGAACTTCGAAAAGGGATCATTTAATTGAAAATAGAAAAGGCTTATGCCCTTTTTAATTGTCGAAAGTGATTGGAGGGCAACTAAATTTTGACGATATCCTCCTACCTTATTTGGATACGGCCTGCTTTTTGTTTGGCCCTAGACAGTTGACTGACAAGGACTAGGACTGTTGACTGATAAGCCCTAGAAAGTAGATTTGACTAATATTTTTCGTAAAGCTTACCGTTTGAGATACGGTTAATCAGTCAGGTACCCAGCATAATCCGAAAACAAAATCTTTGAAAAATATCTAGTAAATCTTCCTCCATATTTGAGATTACCAACGCTTCGGAATCATACTTAACTACTGTTTTTACTGTTGCATCCAATATTCTAATCTTGGTTCGCAGACGTATCTTAATATTCTTCCAAACTTTTTTGTAACTACAAAAAACACCCTGGGCTCTGGCTATTCTAGTTTTAACTTCTTCACTGCACCCACCGTCTTTATTAATACTAAAATAAGGAAACAGAATTGTTCAATTGAAAGTAAGGAGCAACATTAAGACTTGCAACAACAAAAAAATGATTGCGCATACGAAGGGCAGTATCCCCTAAGCTTCTTCCTAAAGAATAGATTCAAAAAGTCACAATTTAGCGTAAAGAGCTAGGTATTGAGGAGGACAGCCCACCTCACACATGGAATAATTTATGTTTGTTTCAAGTTTTAATGTTGCTCCTCACTCTCAGTTGAAAAGCTTACTTTTTTAAATTTCTTAGCGTTTTTCAAATAATACTGGAAGATGCATCTCCAGCCTTCTTGGAACCCTCCCCCTTTGATAGAAAATGACTCAATAGAATTTTTGTTCTTTCCCCTGGGAAATGCCATCCTCTCTTGAAATTCCCTCCGGAGAATTTCCTACGAACAATCCCGCCTGGAAAATTCATCTTAGCTTACCTTCATTGGAAGAAAAAAGTTTTTTATTTAATTTCTGATAATTTTTCAAATCGTACCATAAATCCTGTATCTGCAGAAAGTTTTTCTTGGAAACTCCTTAGAAAAAATAATTACAAACCCGCATTCTTGATCTTTCTTCTACCAAAGAAACAAAGAGAGAAAATTCAATGAAGGAAAGAGACTTCGGCCAGTAACGAAAAAACAAAAAAAAAAACAAAAAAAAAAACAACACGGATATTTCGCCTGTATAAAAACGAGGTGCCTTCAGCGTAAAGGAATCAAAGATTAAAAAAAAACTAGAATAAACTAAAAACACATAAGAAAAAACCACCACAAATATTAAACTACAATTGTCGCAACAGACCACTAGGGTTACTGTTACTAATAGAGTTTCTTCGATGAAAGCAACTGGATAATTATTATATAAAATAGAAACTAAGTTAATTAATCTATAGCAAAATAATCCTGTTGTTTGCTATTACTCATACAACTCTCCTTGGTCTTGTGTTTAATCTCATCCCTGGGTGGTTTTGCAAAATCTTATTACCCTTGTTAGCAACTGGTTCATTTTTTAGAAGGATGTTTTATATTGAATCAATATTTAAATTTCCTGTATCCCTGTTATTGAAACATTTGCAAACATATGTCTTTTAATTTCAATTATCGCTCTCGCCCATTGAGCATAACCTCTGCCGGTACTTATGCATTATATGGTACACACGAAAGAAGCCAAGTTAGTTTAATGCTAATGAAATAAAATAGGATGAAAATATAATAGTTTAGAAACAAATTTGGGCTATATATTTCCACATTAGGGGGTGGGGGGTAAAGTATAGCATATATTAAATACATAACCTAACCTAGGAAACTTTTTCTTCCCTAATCCCCAAAAAACAATAGTTTAAATATTCTAAACGCAATGAGAAACCACGATTTGCGATCCATTTATCTATTGCAAATACCCATTTGACTGGTTTCCTTTAGCATTTCCCTATACAGTATATAGTGTCGTGTACCAGATAATGCACAAGTACCCATACTTCTTCTAGTCTTCATATTGTATATTCTCCCCCTCCCCCCTCTTCCACTCCAAATTATTATTTTATTAATGTTTGTTCTGTAATTTCCACGACTAAGATTTTGAAACTTAAACCGGACAACTTTACTCGTAATTCTGAAATTAACATATTTGTTTTTTTTACGATTTTAAATACTAGCCTTAATCTTAAAATATTATATTCTGTTGAGTCCCGTTTAATTTTCAAAAAAAAACTGAAACACAAGAACTTATGAATTTCAACTAAGAGTACTCAACCCCTCAATTAGTACATTAATTTATTGATTCTTTCTTTGGAAGTCTTGTACTTACTCTTTCTTCATCATATTGATAAAATATTTTTTGTGATAAAAAATTCACAAAACATAGACAAAAAAGTAAATTTTAAACTGTGAATATTCCGTATTGTTTATGCTATATAATAAAAGAATAAAAAAAATACTATGTTTAGTATTACAAAAACAATAAATTTCAAGCGTCGCCGAGCTAAATATGAAGAAAAGCCTTTAGCTCCGTCGAGTATCTATACAATTTTTGGAGGGTTTTACCAATAGTAAAGTTATTGAAGAAACAATACAATTGGCCAACCCGAAAGAACTCTCAATTTTCTATATCATTAATTAAAAAAGTTTTTCCTCAAAATAAGTTTTTCAAAGAAAATTAAAGAACTCCATTAAACGAAAAATGAGCCAAAATTATAATCTACCAATCTTGAAACTTCAACAAATCAGCACCGATAAATAAATGAAACCCAAAACGAACAGAAATTACAATAAATAACCAAGTCAAACTCAAAACGAGCAGAAATTAACATAAGTTGGGCACAAAACCCCTATAACTTCCCAAGGCCAGAACACAATTTGCGTTTTACTGAAAAAAATTTAATGTTTTTACTTTTATAACTTAAATAAATCAAATAATATTAACATTTTGATTACTAAATATCAGTATATCTATATTAAACTGACAATGCACATTCATTTGTATTTTTTCAGTAAAGTGCAAATTTTGTTCTGGTCTTGGGAAGGCATAGGGGTTTTGCATAGGGCATAGGCATAGGGGTTTTTAACGTCATAAGTAATATAAAAGATCGGTAGAGTTAATTAAAAATAGGGATTATTTAAGGTTTATCGGTGCCATGGCTGTAGAGATAGCTGAAACCTAGCAAAGAATTTACATAGAGGATCGACATAGTTCATTTTAAATGGGGACTATGTAAGTTTACCGGATATAGCTAAAGGACAAACCACGGCACATAGTAACTAAAAGTTAAGATATTACAAGCATCTTGTGAAAAGTTACTTGTTTGGAGTTTAGTGCCATACTGAGGATCGTTTCTTACTATTTCAACTAAGGAAATGTTAAAGAAAGAACGATTATAATAAAGCATTTACACAAAGGATCGATATAGCCCATTTTTTCCGTAAGATATAGCTGAAATCTAGTAAAGACCAAACCACGGCATAATAAACTAAAAGTTAAGGTTTGAAAACCCAGGTTGTAGCAACAGCTAGCAGCCTAGTAAGAGACGACCACGTCCTTCGCCATGTTACATAAAGGATCGGCATGGTCAGCTATAAATGGGGATTATGTATGTTTCATCGGTATCATGGTTATACTAATGAACGAAGTCTAGTCCATAATAACTGAAATTCTAAAATAAATCATAATATGTATGACAATGCAACTCAGATATTTTTCGGCTAGATAATATAACACAAGTGTGTTTTCAAAAGTTGCTTCTCCGAGACATAATGCCATATTTGTCATTTTTCTTCCTGATTCCCATTAGTTTTAAGGTCTTTTAAGGAAAAGCCAAAGGATTTTTGGCTGAGGAAAAGCCAAAAGCTTTTTTCTGGCTGTAATTATATCTGAAAAATTACATAAAGGATCGATTTAGTATAATACAAATATCTTTCGAAAAGTTGCTTTCCATGGATATGGTGCCATATTTGACTGACTTAACTGCCTGATAAGAGACAATCACGTCTCATACTAAGAAATACAATAACCCATAACTCCTAAAGCTAGAGTCAGATACAAAAAAGAAGCACACTATTAGAACTGCCTTGTCCAATACCCTTAAACTGGAAATTAAATGCCCCTTGGCTTGAATAACGAGGAAATCACATACAAAGATCATGTAAATGATGTCATATTTGTATGTATTTAAAGAGGGAGGCGTCATAACATCCAACCGTCAGGACATCCAAAAAATCCGTCATAACATCTACGAAAAAATTCGTCAGAACCACCAATCGTCACAACATCCAAAATTTTAAAATTTTAGTTTTTTGGGGTTTAGGGGGGAAAAGGTATCTAGGTTAGTTTAGGTTACGTATTTAATATATGCTTTGCTTTAACCCCACCCCCCTGATGTGCAAATAAATAGCCGAAATTTGTTTCTAAACTATTATAACTTATTACTATTATATAAACTTATAAATGTTTTGTCGATGTCCTGACGTGTGGATGTTTGTGATACCTTGGATGTGAAGGAAGATTTGTATTGTGAGGAGGAATTAGCGACAGTACTAAAAGGTTTAAAAAATAATAAGGCTCCAGGTGCTGATAGGGTGATAAATGAGTTTCTTAAATATGGTGGCTCTGAGGTTAGAAATAAGTTACTGAAGATTATGAATATTATTTTTGAAAAAGGGGAAGTACCTAACGATTTTAGGAAAACCTTAATTAAGCCACTTTATAAGAAAGCTGATAAAAGTGAGTATGGTAATTATTGAGGCATTAGTCTGGTCTCTGTAGGTAGTAAATTACTTAGTAATATGATACTTTTTAGACTGAGTGATGCCGTAGAAAAAGTTTTAAGAGAAGAGCAGTGCGGTTTTAGAAAAGGTAAAGGATGTGTCGATCAAATTTTCACTCTTAGGCTAATAATTGAGAAGTGCCTGAGTTTTCAAACACCTTTGGTCCTCAGTTTTATAGATTATGAGCAAGTGTTTGATTCTGTTGATAGAGGAGCTTAAGTAAAGGTTTTATCCTTGTATGGTATACCAGACAAATACATTAAAGTAATTAGTGCTATGTACGAGAATAACACCGCTGCGGTTAAGGTGAGAAATGAGGTTAGCAGCTGGTTTTGTATTAAATCAGGAGTTAAGCAGTGTTGTGTTCTATCCCCCTTTATATGGATTATTTTGATGGACTTTGTCTTAAGGAGCACAGGAAAGGCAATGGGAGACCACGGAATCAAATGGGGAGGAAAAAGTCTCCCGGATTTTAGATTATGCTGATGATTTAAGCATCCTAGATGAAAGTGTGAGCAAAATGAATGAAGTTTTAGAGGTTTTGCGAGTTCAGGGTGCTAGAATTGGTTTGAAAATAAATGTATTGTATTGGTTCCTTAATTACATAAAAGTTTCATTAATGTCGATTAAAGAAGAATTTCAGCCTTGCTATGTGCTGTCTAGACTCCCTCTAACTTTAGTACTTTCTTTCTTATGTTCTTTCTTTGTCTGAAGCCGAAACAGCAAAGTAAAGAGTTCTGTAAGTTTGAGCTGCCCCTCATCACTTTTGTATAGCTTTTAACTATTAAAACTACCTCGCGATCAAAAATGCCGGTTATTATTAATATCTGCTGCTGTTGAGTTCAATTAGGAAGTGCATATTTATAGAAGTGTGCTCAAAAGTGCTTACTGCAACCATATTATTCCAATAAGATTACTAATCATCTTAGTCAATCAAGAAGAAGCTTTAGATGCTTTAAAATAAGTTTCAGGGCCATTTTACACGCGTTCTCAGTCTAATTTTTCACTAGACAATTCAATTGATTTATGATCTAAGTTCTATGTTTAGCCTCAAAGATTGACTCCTCTTACAGAACATTTATTCTAGCCTCACTACGTAGCTGTTAATCTTTATGTGAGCTTATCCTAAGACCAAAGCATATTGTTTCAATAAATGATTTTGCCCTGTTGTCAACTAAAGTGTGCTGTCTAGACTCCCTCTTGCCAAATTTGAACCTCCTCTTTTATGTGCTTTCTTTTTCCGAAATCGAAACAGCAAAATAAAGATTTCTATAAGTTTGATCGCTCACTCATGGAGTTATCTTTTCTCTTCTATATGGCAATTAACTGCTAAAACTACCTCAAGATCGATAACACATGTTATAATTAATTTCTGCTGTTTTTGGGTTCAATTAGGAATTAGGTAATTATAGAAGTGCGCTCGAAAGTGCTTAAAGCAAACTATTGCAATTATTCTTTTCTTATTGAACTTCAAAGCTAAGCTACAATCTGCCCTTTTTCCGATGGAAAATTCATGGTATATTATCTGTCGGGGTAAGTGCCCTGCGGTGGCACAGTGGATTTTTATCTCATATTTGTAATTTAGGACTCAAAATTCGAACTTAGCTGTAACAACACGCTGCAGGGCTTGAAATTTCGTTCCGGTGATGAGACTATGCAAAAGTGTATCCCTGTTAGTTCAAACAAGAAGAAGAAGAAGTATCAGGATAAGCTGTCCTGTAGTAGTGCAGTCGGTTTGATGTCAGCTTGGTAATACAGGACCCAGAGTTCAAACCTACCTCTAGCAACACATTGTCAGATTCGGAATTTGATTCAGGTGATGAGATTTTGTGAAAGCGCCTTCTTTTAATCCATATAAGAAGAAGAAGAGTAGTATCTGGATAAATATTTTTGTTAATTTCAAATATTTTAAATGGTTGCCATATTCATTCCTTTTTTCCTAGAAATTCATTTTGGTGTTCAAATATTAGAGCACAATAATTGCACTTCTTCAATAATTATTGCAATTAGTAGTGCAGAACGTAGGGCATTTCTTGATAAACAGTTATCTAATAAAATTTTATTTGAATAGTTATTTGAATTATTTCCATAGAAGTCTCAAAAATCCCTTCTTTCATGCTCGTTTTGTTTGCCTGAAGTCGAAGCAGCTAAGCAAAGACTTCCATAAGTTTGATCGCTCACTCACAGAGCTTTTGTTTCTCTCTCTCTGTACATGTACATGAAACTGTACATGTTTCTCTGAAGCTTTGAACGATTAATTCTGCTAAATAAAGCCCAAAAACATTTGTTTATATAACGCGGTTATTCTATACGGACCGCCTGGATTTTTCAATAGCTTTTTCAATGTTTACATCAATGGCTCCGAAAAGGTGACAATATTTTAGCATAAGAGATCATGGTTTTAGCAAAAAAAATTCCAAACCAAAGACAGGATTGCTGAGATTTTTTTCTGGGTGACTGATATGGTAGTTAGAAGAACTAGCTGCAAGTTCGGTCAACTCATTCGTCATTGATGTAGCAGAGGAAAATAATTCCTGTTTGCTCAAAGACTCTAAATCACCCAAAACCTTATGATGATTCAGGATTTATGTCATGTGATTTTTGTATATTTTACTGTTTATACAAATGTGGCCTATCCCAGGAATAGAGACTAAGTCACAGAGTTAGCTTAGTTTTTCCAAATAGGGAGGCACTGAAATGTTAAAAACAATTATATTATGCTGCTATCTATTTTTCTTACACTTTGCTGCTATCTAGTTTTGTATTATGTTGCAATCTAGTGCTTATTCTACATTTGCTAGGTACTTCTCTCAATCGGAATCAAAAGACTAAGAATGGTCACTACTCGATAACTTTACATTTCATTGTTAGGGCGGGACAACTTGATTTTTGCCAAATGTTTACCTCATTTGACACAGAAATAAATACTATAAATAAAAAAACGTGACAGTACTGTTCTAACATATAAAACACACTAGCGCGAGTAACGAACAAGAAAATTGGTCAAGCAACTTCTTTAACCCGACAATGGCTTTGGCTCGCTTGCAAGCAGGGATTTCTCACTCCGTGAACAATATTTCTGAATAGTCCAAACTTTAGTTTTTTGGGGTTGAGGGGCAAAAAAGATACCTAGGTTAGGTTACGCATTTAATATAATGCACTCTGGCCTCCCCCCTTCCCTAATTCTTTGTGGTAATTTTCATAATTTTGTTGCTAAAGTATTGTATTTTCATCATATTTTGTTTTATTTCATTAGCATTAACCAGACTTCAATGCTCGCGTGTGTTTCATGTAGTAGAACAGCACCAATGTGACTCCCGTTAGGTTAGCTCCTACCAAGAATCATTCAAATATAGTCAAATATCATCTGATGCCGAGGAACACGTTTTAAAATTCTTATTTCGTTCTTTGATAGCATTTTATCGTAATCGGGAAACACATAGATGGCGTTGAAGAAGATGATAAAACCGAAGTGCTTCAAACTGTCTTTAGTTTATAACGAACAGCTAAGATTCCTTTAATAGAACTGGGCTTTATTGCCCTATCACTGGCAGCTGATGTTTGTAAGACCTGGATAATGAAAAAAGTTCTCATTTTAATAAAATATATAGTAAGATAAGGTCTATTTGTCTTAATTTCAAAAGTAATTATAATAGCAATATATCTCACAAAGATAAAAGTGTTAAGTTATAATTTTCAGAGATTGTTAAGACGGATGCTGAACTCAGTTACAATTTAAGCTTTTTTTACAATTCCAAAATTGAAAAATGAAAAATTTTGTTCAACAAAATATTGAATCTTGAAATGCTAAGATTTCCAGGAATTAATAGCATTATATATTGAGCATTCAGTTTACTTTCAAAAGTTCTTTCGAGTCATATTGAATGTTACAGTGTTTTTTTTCCTCCTATTTTTTGAAAAACTGAAGCACACTGTTAAAAAAAAAAGAAAATAGTTTTGTTCATATCGAACGGAAACAGCACTTTTCTCGACGCCATTTTCGAGGGTTTTCAGGTTTTTCAGATATCTAAACTTGTTCTGAAGATGTATAGTGATTTTATATTTGTCCCCTCTTCAACGCCTTGCTCTTTACGCTAAAGTTTTTTATTCTTTAACAAAATAGAGTTTGTGAAAAAGAGTCAAACTTCAGCGTAAAGAGCGAAGCGTTGAGGAGGGGACAGCCCCTTTCATTTACGAAATATTTTCTGTTCCTTTTAAAGTTTTAATGTCACTCCTTACTTTCAGTTAAAAAAACTTTTTTTTTTAATTTCCGAACGTTTTTGAATTAATACAGGTTTTGATTTTGGCTCACCTTACATGAATAATTAAAACGAAATTTGTATATTAATCTTACTTTTTTTGGCTAAATGGCTTTCTCAAAAATTGTTTAATTTTATTTACGAACGTTTTTATTAGTAATAAATATGCGTAACTTACGAATTAACTTACGTAACGAACTTCGTGTATTTTTATTACGTATATTAGGGGCTTCGCCCCCTAGTTAATACCTCCCTCTTTACGCTAAAGTTCAAATTTTTTTCCAATTCTTTAAGAATGACCCCTTAATCTCAAAGGCCGTTAATTAGAATAAATAGCTCTTATGAAAGTACAAAAAAAACTTTAGCGTAAAAAGCGAGGTATTGACTAGGGGGCGAACCCAATCATATACGTAATAGTTTCTGTTCGTTTTATGTTTTGATGTTGAAAAGTTTTCAGTTGAAAACTTGTTTTTTTTTAATTTAATTTCTGATCGTTTTTTAAATAATGCTAGGAAATCCGGCACCCCCTTCATAATAATGTCCCTTCCCCCATGAAAAATTCCTTACACATAAACCCCTACCCCCCCCCCCCCCCCCAACTACCAGAAAAATCCCCCTGAAAACGTCTGTATAATTACCAATACCCAATACTATATGTAACCATTGGGCAAAGTTCATAACTTGCAGCCCTTCCCCCGAGGACTGTGGGGGATTAAGTCATCCTCAAAGACATAGTTATTATATTTTTCGACCATGCTGAGCAAAATAGCTATCTCAAAATTTTGATCGGGTGACTTTCGGAAAAAATGAGCGTGGGAGGGGGTCTAGTTGCCCTCCATTTTTTGGTCACTTAAAAAGGGCACTAGAACCTTTAATATCCGTTCGAATGAGCCCTCTCACGATATTCTAACACCACTGGGTCGATACGATCATCCCTGAAAAAAAAAAAAAAACAAACAAAAAAACAAACAAACACGCATCCGTGATCTTTCTTCTTCCAAAAAATACAAAATTCCACATTTTGAAGAAAGGAGCTTGAAACCTTTACAGTAGGGTTCTCTGATACGCTGAATCGTATGGTGTGATTTTCATTAAGGTGGTTTCTCTCTCTTGTTTTGAAAATAAGGCAAATTTCCTCAGGCGAGTAACTTTTGATGGGTATGGCTAAACTTTTAGGGGGGTTTTCTCTCTTTTTTTGAAAATAAGGCAAATTTCCTCAGGTGCATAACTTTTGATGGGTATGGTTAAACTTAATGAAACTTATATATTTTAAATCAGCATAAAAATCTGATTCTTTTGATATATCTATTAGTATAAAATATTTCGTTTTTTAGAGTTTCGGTTACTATTGAGCTGGGTCGCTCCTTGTTTACAGTTCGTTACCACGAACTGTTTAATAAAAACTCGAGCAACGTTGTGGCTTAGAATTTAGGTAGTGTGCGGCCACCCTCTAGGTCTGGGGTCTCCAAATTTTCCAGCCTTAGGGCCATACTGATTACTCTAGTAAGTTACGAGGGCTAAAACCATATTATCATTGTTGCCGGTGGTAAAAAGTGAAACAGTCCACTGATGAAAAAAAAAAGTCCGAAAAAGTACGCAGCGTTTAAAAAGGCCGCAAATCGGGGCTAAAGTCCGCAAAATGGCAACACTGTATATTATTAATTTTCCGTTCATTATCTGTAATTTATAGATTAGTCGTAGAGTACGAGCCATGAGGAGTAACTTGACATGAAATCTGGTGGACTCAACCGGAAACTCACTTCTAGATGGCAGTAATTGGAATATATAAGAAGGCTAGTGGCGCAACCACAAGTCAGTTCCAGGGTTGCCAACTGGACATATTTTATGTCCAAAGGACATATTCCTATGCGCCGGGACACAATGACATAATAGGGCAAAAAAAGGACATATTTTAGAAATTTGGGACATAAAAGGGACATATTTTGCAAATTTATGATATAAAATAGAATATTTCCCTGGTGAATACATATTTTTGTTAAAAAAAAAAATTTGTCATTTACCACCAAAGTAGTGTTAAAACTACTTATCTAGCATTTAATTTCCTTAACTACTTACTTTTTACTAATTTTTACATTTTTACAGTATTTTTACATCCTTTTTTCCTGAAATTCGTCTGGTCAAAATTTTTAGATAGCCATTTTGCTCAGTGTAGTTGAAAGGTACAATAGAAATATCTTTGAAGATGACTAGATCCCTCATAACCACCAGAGGAAGGGCCGCATGCTATGAAATTTGCCCATTGTTTACATATAGCATTTGTTATAGGGATATATACCCACGTATTCCAAGGGGGGAAGGATATCTTGAGGGATGGATTTCTACGGGGAGAATTTCCCATTGGGATGGGAAGTTTCTGGGGGTGAACTTTTCAAAGGAAATTTTACATGGGGATAATTTGCCAGAATTCATATACAAAATTTGTGCTACTTGTCTTACTTTCTCGTTGTTGATCCCATTGTACATGTGGAAACACTTTGAGGGAAATGTCAGGGAGAGGTTTTCAGCGGAGTTGGAATTCTCTGTGGATCCTTACGGTGAGAATTTGCCATGGGAGACTTTTTCCGTGAGGAAAAATCACCAGGAGAAATTCTCCATGGGAAATTTCTGGGGTAGAAACTTTCCAGGGGGAGGGAGGTATTCTCCACACCTTCTCCAATGACCTTAAAAAGGATCAGAAACTAAATGGAAACAAGTCTTATTTCAAATAAAAGTATGCTAAAGAGTATTTTTCAGATAGAATCGTAAGCAAAAAAAAATTCTTGAAAGAATTTGCAGCAGGGGTGGAATTGTCTGGGAGTAATGTCCTGGCGGAAGATTCCTACATGGGAATAACTTTATATACAGGAATTGTTCATGGGGGAATTTTCCACAGAGGGGGTGGACTTCCTGGGATTATCTGAAAAACGATCAGAAATAAATAAAAAAAAAGTTTTTTCTACCGAAAGTAAAAAGTGACATTAAAACTTATAACGAACTGAAATTATTCCGTATATGACAGGGGTTACTCCCTCCTCAATATCCCCCTCTCTACGCTAATGTTGGACCTTTTGTCTAATTTTTTTAAAGAGCGACTCTTGAAACACAAGGGCCGTCAAAACTTTTTTAAAAAGTTCTTAAAAAAAATTTAGCATGAAGAGAGGGGTATTGAGGAAAGGATAGCTCCCCTAATATACGGAACAATTTCTGTTCGTTTTAAGTTTTAATGTTGATCCTTACTTTAAGTAGAAGAAACTTGTTTTTTTTATTTAATAAATGAAAAAGCGATAAGGTTAAAATTTATTTCTTACTTCTGACCAAGGCACATTGTGTAGAATGGGTTTTGGTTGAAACTTCGAAAGCGACTGGATTGGAAATTGCAAGTTCTAATGCCCTTACTAAGAATCATAAGTGATTGGAGGACAAACAGTCCTCTCCCCCCTCATCCATCATTTTCTCAAACATATTCAGTCAAATTTTAAGATTGTCATTTTGTTTAGTATATTTGAAAGGTCCATTAATATTGTTTTTGTGGATGATACCACCCCTAAAGCTTTCAGGACAAGGGCTACGAGTTATACTAGTTCCCATTATTAAAATTTGAGATTTTTATGGAAGGGATGGTTTTATAAACTTTGGAGGGGACTCACAGGATTGAGAATCAGAAGTACTTGTGCCATTTTTAAGAGTCAGAAGTGGTCAGAAGCAAACCAGCCACCCTCTTCCACCCACGTTTTCTTTTCCCTAGATACATCCAACAAAAACTTTGAGATAGTCATTTTGATGAAAATGGTCCTAAAAACATATAACAATGCCCTCAGCATTGACACAACCCCTTAAGAGCCCTGGGACTAGGGTTTTAATTTATGGCCCGGGGGCCTACAAGGTCTTATGAAATGGATAGTTGTATAAACTTCAGATGGGGCTCATTTGATCAAATTTTAGTGCCATTTATAAAAGTCAAAAGCGATTTGAGGACAACCCCCCCCCCCACCACGCCTATGATTTCCGAAAATCAGCATCCAATCAAAATTTGTAGACATCTATATGTGCAGCATTGTTGAAAGGTCCAGTAATTATGCCTTTGGGAATGTCACCCCCCCTATCCCTCTTGGTAGGGACTGTGGGCTAGGTAATTCTTTAATTGTTTACAAATGGTATGCCTTGGGACAGAGCTTCTAGTGCCCTTTTTAATTCAGAAGTGGTAGGAGGGAGACTACCCCCCCCCCCCATGTCCTTCTTTCCCTAAAAGTATCCGAAAGAAATTTTGAGATACTCACTTTGTTAAAAATGGTCCAAGGAACATATAACAACGCGTCCAGGGTTTAGATAACCCTAGAGAGCCCCGGGAAAAGGGTTGTAAGTTATTCCCCGAGGGTATGTAAAGTTTTTTAGCAATGGGTGGTCTATAAACTTCAAATGGGGCTCATTTGATTTGAAAGTTCTATTTCCTTTCTAAGATCCAACAGTGATATGAGGACAACTATCCCCCCCCCGACACCCTCTTGTGAGACGCCCATTTTGTTCTAAATAGTCCAAAGAACATATAACAATCCAGAGATAAATTCAGCAGATATAAATTCCTATAATGATTAAAACTCAAATCAACCATAAATTATAGGCCGCGCAATAATACTGCTGAAGCGAAGAGTGATGTGGGCACAGGATATTATTATATTTGTTTTTACCAAGGCTGTTCACATAGATGGGGTTGTCATAGAAACTTCGAAATGAGCTCATTTGACAGAAAATTGGAAGTTCTAGTGCTCTTTTCAAGAGTCAAAAGTGATTGCTGGGCAACCCAGCTTACCTAGCGCTCTGCAACATTGCTTGACTCTTGGATTGTACCTTATAACATGCGCAAGAATTACTCTGATTGGCAAAAAGCTACCAAAAGAAGTGAAAATGCTGACCCTCTTGCCGACCATACCTATCAAGAGGAATTCTTGTTGAAAGATGAGCCTTAAGCTCCCACATGTAGTTTTTACTGTTTACATGTTTTTATGACTTTTGTGCTTTCACACTGGTTCATTCTGTATGCATGTACTAAATTAATCTTTTTTGCTTTCGTTATATTCGATGTTAACTGACCACTTTGAAAGAGGTTTAGAAGTTGTAAAAAGAACTAGTTTCTGAGATTTCAAGATGGAAATATTATAGACCAAATTTTGGCTGAAAAGGACACATTTTTGGGTGTTCAAGGGACATATTCATTAACCAATATGTTGGCAACCCTGTTAATGATACATTTTCGGACGTTAAGGGGTTATATTCGTTGGGCAGAAAGTTGGCAACCCTGTTCAGACCCCTTATTTAGAGAAACGGGAGTTAACCAGGCCTCAGTTAAAGGGTTCTTCAAAAATTGTAATTTACAATGTACAATCAGATTTCTTCAAAATTGTTCTGTAATATCTTCTGTATATCCCGTGTTCTCTAAAAGATTATACCTAACAAATAAACCTTACAAACAAAATCATTTTTTCACAAAAATTATCAATAATTTTTAAGCTTAAGATTTCGTTTTTTCATGAAATGTTCATCAGAATCCATAAAATGTTTTGAAAGCTTTAATGATAAATTGTATAATAATTATATGCGTATGTGAAAATTTTAAGTGAAAATTAAAGTGAAAAATTAAATCATATTCGGTACCTGTGCATCAAATACACACTCAAGAATTAGGCTTAGTTTAGATCTCAGAAAACTGGTTTCATACCTACAAAGACAAGTGACGAGTAATACAAGACATTGGACTTAGAATTTATTGGACTTGCATAATTTGGGCTATATATTTGCAAATTATCGGGTGGGGTGAGGGTTAGGTTAAGTTAGATTAGGAGAGTAGTGATATATTGGACTTACAATGTATTGGACTTGCATAAAAAGGGCTATATATTTGCAAATTATCGGGTGGGGTGGGGGTTAAGTTAAGTTAGATTAGGAGAGTAGTGATATATTGGACTTACAATGTATTGGACTTGCATAAAAAGGGCTATATATTTGCAAATTATCGGGTGGGGTGGGGGTTAAGTTAAGTTAGATTAGGAGAGTAGTGATACATCAATCTAAGGAAGCGGGCCCATAGGATATTACTGTGTCAATCTAAGGAAGCGGGCTCATAGGATATTTCTGTGTCAATCTAAGGAAGCGAACAGTACTCCCACCATACAAGCGGGTAAGGATTTTTATTGTTCATTATATTGGTCTTTTATTTTATGTTTTATTGTTTGGATGTATGGATGATATTTAATGATTGTTTAATGTCTTGTTAAATGGTTTGTGTTTTATTTGATGTTTTATTGTATGGATGTCTGGTTGTTGTTGTAAGGATGGTTTTGATATATGGTTGAATATGTGTGTTACTTTATGATTGATTATACGTATTGTTATATGGTGGGTGTTTTATTTAATTTTTTTTGTATGGAAGTTTTATTTTATGGATATATGGATTTAATAGTTTTTCAGGCTGTTATGGATGTTTTAATGTTAGACATTAGTCTTCATTGTAGCATGATTATAGGCGTTGACGCTTTTACTCTGACATTGAGCGTGGAAATAAAAATCCCGATACTGAGTTAGTATCTCAGTCAATAAGTGGAATTTGATAAGTTTACATTGTTTCAAATTGGAGAAATAAACGTTCAAATATTGTGAAAATGAGTAGTTTTACACTATTACACCTCGAAGGAGCTGACAATGATGTTTTGAAGACAAGGGCTCCCAACGTAGTAGTTGTAATTGGAAAGGATTCCCGACTAACATTTGAGTGGGATGAGATGTTTGGCAGATGCGTTATATTATTGAGTAGATTTAAGTCAGACGAAAAACTATGCTTTGCCGCAAAAGTGAATATAATGTATTTATTACGACTACAGCATGGGTTGAATGCTATTATGAACCACATTGAGGAAATGGATTGACTCACCTAACGCAAAGAGAGTGAAAACATATTCTTTTATTATATTTCTGTCAATAAAATTTATAATGCTTTTTATAATGCTTTTTTTGATTAGACACTCTAAATGATCGTTTACTCCATTTTTTCTCTCTATAGTGAGGTGACCAAAAGGTATTGAGAGTTTGCACAAAGTA